>SNQJ01S0056209.1:0-35065 GCA_010110895.2 Picea sitchensis
CAACCTATTTCCCATTATTACAAAATATAATCCCTTTAAATCCTCACACATATCTCTCATATATCTTAGATAAGACATTCCAACCAAATCTCCATGATTTTCTCCTTGGAATGGGCCTGAATTATCTCCTCAAATATTGAAATCATGGAGGAAGTATTCGAGAAGTCCTTTGAATTAATCATTCACATATTCCTACACATTACAAAGCTCACACGTATTTGAGATATATATGAAAACATGTCAATTTTCTAACATTTAATCACAAATTCCCTTGTAATACTAAAATGAATAAAGTGGAGAACAATAAGGTAAAACCCAAGTATATTTATGGAAATGATATCGTGAAAGGTTAATGGGGTGATAAAATGTAAAGAACGATGAAGGGAACTGTGGATGAGAATAGGACATTTCTGAGCCCCAACAATACTTCGGGTGAAAAGTAAGGGAAGGGTGATCCAAAAATCCTGAAGTTGCGAGTAGCAGAGTATATTGCGACCATCGATCTCAAGGCGACACGTGTCGTCAGATCCTGGGATCGAGAAGTGTGCATTTGAGAAAAAGGTAAGAAACTAAATCCTAGTCGTCGATTGTGTATTAAATTCACGTTATTGTGTGGACACGTGGTGTCATCTTTGTCACTTTGGTGATAGAGTACTTCGGGGAAAAGGAGTTTTAATATGTTCAAAAACATCGAGTTCCGAAGTCCTGAAACAGATCACAACCATTAGCTGTTGGAGAGACGAGAACTGTATATCTTGTCAGGTAAGTTTGTGGTTCAGAGATCGGAGAAAAAATGGGCAAGATGCAGTCAAAACGAATGAAGCCTGAAGTTGCGAAGAGGGATGGCCTGAGGTTATACCTCATGGTCATATTGAAGAATTTCCTAGAGAAGGCGTTAGCGCTCACCAGTTGGTGTTACCATAGGCGCCAAGAAACGGTTGTGCGGGCGAATTGGACCTGCATGGTAACAAACAAGGGCATGTGTAAACTGATACGGGTCTACTAGAGGCCTGAAAAGATGATTTAGCCTAGTTTGTTTGAATATCCTTGACCGGGAGATCACACAACTAGAGGGGGGGGATGCATCATGTATGGAAGGTCAAAGAAGGAAGAAAATATTCAAAAGAGAAGGATGGCGAAGAAGATCTAATAGAAGAAGAAGTAGAATTAGTCAAGAAGAAGAAGCGGTAGAATAAGAGGAATATGAGCAGTAGATACCTCCCAAGACAACTAGCTAATGAGTACATAAAAATCGTCCACTAGAATAGATTATTGGGAATAAATATGTAGGAGTTGAAAACCGAAGAAGAATACATTCACGGAACAAAGGAATCTAGAGCATTATCTCTGATTGAACCAAATAGTTTTGAATAAGCCAACAATAATGAACACTGGGTCAAGGATATTGATAAAAAGAATTGGATAAGATAGAGAAAAATAATACATGGGAACTTGTCCCAAGACCCGAAGAACAAGAACAGTTGGTACAAAGTGGGTTTTCATAAACAAACTAAACAACGATGGACATGTAACCAGAAACAAATCAGGACTGGTAATTAAGGATATTCTCAAATTGAAGGTATATATTTTGAATAAACATTTTCCCCATTTGTGAGGATGGAATAAATCAGATTGATCTTAGCTTATCCATGCTCCAAAAAATCAAAGATTAGCCATCCAGATGGATGTAAAATCATCCCTTCTGAATGGAGAATTAGAATAAGAAGTTTACATCAAACAACTTGAAGGGTTTCTACTATCAAAAAAGGAGGGTTATGTTTGTAGGTTGAAGAAAGCATTGTATGGACTCAAAGCGGGCCATAAAGCATGGTATTTCTTAGCAGGGGTAGACCCATGGTTTAGTTCTAACAATGCACCAACAAGCCCTAACTACTACACCTTTCGACAACACCTAGAAAGTAGATGCAGTCTCAATCGAATAAGCTATGAGGGTTTGCGAGACCTGAGGTGTCTATAACCATAGGAAATGAAAAGTGGGTCTAGGGAAACACTCTCACATATATCTAGTTATTATTTATCTTTCTTACTTAAGCCTATTACTGCGCGATCTATATCTCATATCTAACACAATATTGCATTAACAATATGTCGAGAGATGAGAAGAACAACATCAATCACACACAACAACATGATATCACGTGGTTCACCCACTCCCTAGGAGTTAAATCCAAGGCGTGCTTTATAATATATTAGATGAAAGAATACATTTCTATATGCACCTCTTAGCTTGCAGATCGTTCTCTTTATTTCTCTTCTCCTCTCTCCCCTCCACTGCGCACCCAAGCGTAGGGTTGATATTCGCACCCAGCTGAATATGTTATAACAAAGACCTCTCTCACCACATGATACTTCTCTCTCAGTAATAACAAAAATCACTCATCATCCCCTTAATCGACCCTATCCGAAGTCCTCTTGACCTTTATTTATACATTCTATGACTCTCGGACAACCTTAGGCGAAAACCTAGGTGTGAAAACCCTAAATGCCAGAACCTTAGGTGTCTAAAACCCTAGGTAAACTTGACTGGTTCGAGGGGGCTTCACTAGCCTATCTTTGTTTCTTTCTTGTGAGGTGCTCCAAATAATCCATTGGTGGATTTTCTTCTTGCTGAAGTTGTCCATGATCACATTCCTTGCATTATGTCTTCCCTGATCTCCCCATCCAACGACTTTTTTTCTCTTACTCCGCTCTGTCTTTTCTACTCTTTTGGTCACTTCGCTTAATCTGATCAACTTGTCTTCATGATTTGCACTTCATGCTTATTTCATATCTTCACAACAACCATAAGTTTCAATTGTTTCCCTTCTAATTTCCTTAATGTATGAATATGTGAGATAATATATAGGTTTCAATTGTTTCCCTTCACGAGCCCGGTGCAAAGGGTGCATAGTGTCCACAAGGTGTGTGTTGAGAGTCTATTTGACTCAAAATAACGAAGAATAGCATTAGGCTTTGTTTTGAAAAGGAGGAGTGCATAAAGATGTGCACAAGGTGTCGTCGACAAGTATGTTTGACTTCGAGCTTCCGGGGAGAGATAACTTGGGAGATTTGTATGTAGGAGATTATGTGTGTCTACAAGAATTATGTTGACATAGTCCTTTGAATCATAATCCTAAGAGGAGTAACTTAAGAGTATTCACAGAAGAGTGTGAAGAACTGTTTCAAGATGTGTACAATCATCCACAAAGAAGACAAGTAGTGGAAGAACACCTGTTGCAAGGTGTGAAAAGAGCTAAAATTCAACTAAGTATCGAAGGAATGCTATGAGGAGTTAGAGGAGTTTTTCAAAAAGAAGGACTTGGCTTCGAGGAAGAGATAGTGACATGAATTATTCAATAGGGAGGATCCCTTTAATATTCCCAAAATTAATGAGCAATATCCATTCAAGAGAGAGCAAGATCGTTCCAGATTGTCAGATCTGGGAGAGCTGCAAGAAGGAAAGTCATGGTGTATTTCAGTACCTGCATTAGTTCGGAGTATTTTGAAGTGTTGAGAAGCGGGGATTGTGAAGTCCTCAACCTACAGGAGTGAATCTAAGCAGTGGGATCGAGGAGGACACACAACATAAATTCATGTGTTTTGGTAGAAGTGTACTTGTTAGAGTGCATAAAGATGTTCTAAAACAACCTCTATGCATCAACCAAAGGTAGGTGTGGCACAAGCATTTTACACTTGTCACCCAGTAGGTTCTTATCTTTGCATTTCAATACCCAACCTCAGTGCAACACACGTAAAGGAACAACAATCGTAAAGGGAACAACAGTTGTTCTATTCAGAAAAGGAACAACACGACACGACTTGCAAAAGGAACAATAATCGGAACAAAATGAACAACAATCATTACATTGGGACGAACTATATGTTGATTTAATTGCATTGTAGTATTTACAACTATCTAATTTGTCAACCAAGGGTTCGTAAACTGATGAAGCACACACAAAGTATATGCAAGATTGAGGAAAGACTAATCTAATATAATGTTTAGCTACAACTAAAGTGAATTATTAATCTAACACACGTGAGAAATTGGATATTAATCTAACCTGCGACTTGAAATTGAAATTAATAATCTAGGAATGGAAGTGCATGAAGAGTGTCTAGGAATGGGAAGTGCATGAAATTAATCTAGAGATGGAGAACTACATGAAGGGAAAACAAAGTCTGACATGTGAAGAGTTAAATATCACAACAACATATGTGAGCTCATGCCAATGAAACAATCTTCTATTACAATAACAAAATCAATCTTCATAACAAAATAATAAAAGCATGAAAACTAAAACCATTAATCAAATCTAAGAATTAGCACCTCTTTGAATCCTGACTATGATTCTCTACCCCAACTGGAATTCTCATGAAGAGAGGCACTCTCTTTTATACATGAGGTAGCGAGATAAGATAACCATCTCATTCTTCTGATGCAGCTTTCTCTCAACCTGTTTATTATTACAAAATATAATCCTTTAAATCCTCACACATATCTCTCATATATCTTAGATGGAATATTAGAGCCAAATATCCATGATCTTCTCCCTTGGAATGGGCTTGGATTATCTCCTCAAATATTGAAATGGTGGAGGGAAGTATTCGAGAAGTCCTTTTTGAATTAATCAGCTACATATTCCCACACATTACAAAGCTCACCACATTATTTGAGATATATATGAAAACATGTGAATTTTCTAACATTTAATCACAAATTCCCTTTTAATACTAAAATGAATAAAGTGGGAGAACAATACGGTGAAACCAAGTATATTTATGGAAATGATATCGTGAAAGGTTAGTGGGGCTCAGAAATCTTGAAGGTGGTGAAGGAAGATTGGACGAGAATAGGACATTTCGA
Source organism: Picea sitchensis (assembly GCA_010110895.2). Taxonomy (NCBI): domain Eukaryota; kingdom Viridiplantae; phylum Streptophyta; class Pinopsida; order Pinales; family Pinaceae; genus Picea; species Picea sitchensis. The sequence continues at coordinate 4,868 of SNQJ01S0056209.1, forward strand.
GCTAACATACTAACAACTTGTGTCCTCATGAAACCATGCATGAATCTTCCCAAGAAATTTTGGCATCTAAATGTTAGCTTTGAGTGATGATAATGAATATTTACAGGATGGGATTTCCATGAGTAACAACAGACATTTTCTTATGGTTGGTCCTAGCGTGGCTGACAACAACCATGAATATAAAGAAATGTTGGTTCTTGTGTTAACAACATTCATTTAGTTGTTGTTCTCTTCTTTGTTATGATAATAATTTGCCCTTATTCTTACTGAAAAATATATGATATCAATGTGCATAAGAGAGCACACCATTGAATCTTAAGAAAGCATAAAGGAAACAAAATAAAAAGAAAAGAAAAAAAAGAGAATTGTTATTATAAATAGAACAAAAGAATAACGTCGGTTGACTCTCATTTTTTTATACCTAGGCGTCACCATGAATGCCCCAATGGATAGGAGAAATTTGTAGCGTTTAGCAAGCTGTAATGCCTCAGGTGAACTTTTATGAATTTCCAGGAGAAAAGAGAGCATGTTTTGTTAGAGACACACTTGGAGACTCACTTAATCGTGGAAATTTGGCAGTCACGGAGATATACTATTGTTGAAGGAAAATCTCTCTACGGACAGGTGAATCTCCTCAAAGAGATAGATTCTTAACTCTAAGGCAGTGATTATCATGGTCATTGACTTCCTTTTTAGATCTAGGTGGACTAGTGTGTGAGAAGGAAGGAGAAGAGAGGTACCTTTCTTGGTGTTTGTCCACACTTACTTGCGCTCCAAGTTGAGCTCAATCTTCAGCTCCTCAATGGATCACAATGAATAAAACAAAATTACGACCACTTCCTACTCTATCAAGATTAGTGCGAAATAGGTCTATCTACTAAAAGAGACAAATTCATGTGAGATTGAACAATTAGAAAGAAGCCGAATCAAATTATATTAATGAGGAAAAATCATTGCTTACAGCCATAGATGAACTGCTTGAGTTTGCGTCAAGTCCTCATGACCACCCCTTGCTCAAAAGATCCACGATCCAGATGATGATAGATTCTTCTTGATTTCTCCCCTATGAGATCATAGGTCTCTCTTGTTTCCAAATCACCTCTGTTCCAACACCATATAAGATCATAAGATTTGATTGTGATTCTCCCTTTCGATTCCATTTTCACCATTAGAAAGCTTGCTTATATAGCCTTGGAAGGCTTTAACCTGATATATCCTTGCAGGGTAAGTTGAGGATTTTTTCCTCCTTTAGTTATGGATATACCCTATGATCATGGGTAGGATTGAATCAAGCGCCTTCCCAGAATGAAAATATTCTTCCCCATTCATCTCAACAACTCAAATGCTGCCAAGAATAGGTAGCGCTCCTCCAAGGGCCATCGAGGAGTGCTACAATGGCCGCCCGATGGAAGCAGGGGGGCACCGATTGCTCCTAAAGACACCAACACTCCCTCAAAGGGCCAAAGGAGCTTTATAAAGCTCCCAGGGCGATTGTGGGGAGTGCCAGCACTCCGAGATAGGGTATAGGGAGTGCTCTCCTTAAAAAGCTCAATTTTTTGGGGTGCTTTAGGATGGAAAAAGGTTTATAAGCCTCCTGACTCATTTCTTCTCTTCAAATCGATGTTTGAGGTGTTTCAAGTGTCCTTTTCATGTCATTATAGGAATAACATAGGCATCATGACAATATGATTTCTTTAACACTTGTGACACTTGTGAGCAAGTCGTTACTGTGACCTTTGTAATGACAACACTAGCGACACTATCAAAGTGAGTAATTTCAATGATAATAGCGACTATTACCCGATGAAAATCATCAACGATTGTCAATCATAAAGCGCTGAATAAACACCAATTACATCCAAGTAACCACCTTCAAAAACATGGAAGCTTGAATAAACTTTAATGACTGAATATATATGGGACATTTGAATTTATAGTTTTATCTCCTTGCATCTGATTAAATATGGAAGAAAGGGATTGGCAAGAAGATGCTGCAAATCAAATTAATACAAAATCAAGCCCGAAAATGGCATTTAAAGTATGCATGACCTTTGGCGGAAAAAAATCTTTGTTAGGTTGAATATGAATATAAAAATGGATTTTAGGGGATATCTTGAGAAAAAAAAGCAGTCTTCTTACCTAATTGATCCCTCTCAACATGACCTTACCTGCTCATTCCTTTAGTTAGTTATTCTAGTGCGCTTTTATCCCGTCCAGTTCTACCATGCAATTCCATTTGACCTAGTGAAGGTTGTATATCTTCTTTAGCATTGTTTTCTTTATTTACATTATACAACCCATAAAGTATGAAAATATGAAACAAATATTTTTACCCACGATTAAAATAGAATTTAGTTTTAACCAAATTAATTAGGGGTCTTGTGCTCTTGAGAGAATTTGGTTGAAAAGAGTTATTGGCCAAGTAGGTCGTTAAATCGCGATTTTTTCTGCAAAAGGAAAATGGTTTGAGCTAAAATTTTGTGTCCATGTTCCTACCAGTGCAATGCATCCCCACACCGAAAATCAGAGATACCCACATCACGAATTTTTAGAAAACGATAAAATGGCTGAAGGTGACTATGTTGATTTCTAGAAAACTGTGTACTGGGTTCGACTGAAATTTTGTGGGAAGGTTCCTATGGTCCCAATACTTTTTCATGCCAAAAATTAGAGCCATCCGATGCATAGATCTCCGAATTATCACAATGTTTGAAAGTGACTATATATTGATTTTCGAAAGCAGGTGTACTAAATTTGGCCTAAAATTTGCACTAGGTTTTATCATCACATATAGTGCACTTCTTGTCAAAAATCATAGAATCCACATGAGATATGTTGGAGTTCAATTTCCGCATTTATTTATTTTATTTTAAAGATTTTGTTTTATTTATTGTTTCTTGTTTTGATCTGCGGATGGAAGATGCACAACTTTTCATTCATTACTTCTATCTATAAAAGATAAAAAATTATCTTGCAGGCTTTGTGTCTGGGGATGTGCAAATTTTATTTATGTTTTAACTATGTTTTTAAAAGTAAAAATAAAAAATAAAATAAAAACTATTTTACACAAGCTTATTAAAATCTATGAGCAAATGGAAGGCGAAAAAAATAGATTAGGCAAAAATTTTGCTTAATTGATATTCCTAAAATCAACCAATAAATCATCCTACTTTCTGATCCTCGCGATCTCATGAAGGCGGAGGAGGAGAGCATACTTATTCTAGTAAAAATAAAAACTTGAAAATAAAACCCTACCTACACTATGCTAATTTAGAAATGAGACATTAGTTACATTATAATCAAGCGACTAATGTATACATTACACAACAATAATACTAATATTTTATCTTTTAAATTTTGCAATTGGCGATTCGAGAATATGTATGAATGTGTGAAGTGCCGGTTAAATTGTAAATAAAAAAGAAAAGAAAAACTAAGTAGATCTAACCTAGTACTTGCTTGAAATCAACGTTCGATTAGGCTTTCGTAGGGGCGTGAATTTGTCTTCTTTCGAGATCATGTTGTGACTCCTCGATGTCCTCCTCGAACTCTTGCATGCCTAATGATTCTTCATTAAATATGCAAGGTTCTTCATATGTTGATTCTTCATTCGTCTCGGGAGGAGTGAATAAGCTTTTGACTACTTTACATTAAAATTTCCTCTTCAAAAAAGGAGGAGATCCAGAACTTTCAGGATCTGCGTGGTTGTTCCAAGCTCAAATTCATTGTTAAATCATGTTAAAAAAGGATTCTTACAGCACCCAAAACCAAAATGAAATGAAAAAACCTTGAATAAAATCACTCTTACTAAAATGCAAAATAATTACTCTTCACAGTTACAGAAATTAAAACGTTGCTGATAGTTGGTAGGGACAGTGAAAAATCTACACTGAAGCAGCTCTATGAACCTTAGAACCAACACATGTAGATCACTCTTGCATAATTGAAATTTACACTACCCTAGATGTCCTTACCATATGTCACCTCGAGTTAGGAGCATGTCTAATCCACAGTTGCATGAAAAAGAAATTTAAACTACCACACTTGCATTTGCATGAATTGAAATTTACACTAGCCTACATGTCCTTACCCATATGTCACCTCAATTTAGGAGTATGTCTAATCAACTTGCATGAAAAGAAATTTAAACTACCACGCTTGCATGAATTGAAATTTACAATACCCTACATGTCCTTACCATATGTCACTCTGAGTTAGGAGCATGTCTAATCACACTTTCATGAAAAAAGAAATTTAAACTACCACTTGTAGAATTGAAATTTACACTACGCTACATGTCCTTACACATATGTCACCTCAAAGTTAGGAGGCAGGTCTAATCACAGTTGCATGAAAAAAAATCTAAACTCCAATCCATCGTGTTTCCCGACAGCGAACCAAAATGTTGGGCTCTAAAATGATGTCCTTCCTAAAACAACCTCTATGCATCAGCTAAAGGTGGGTGTTGGAACAAGCATTTTACTTTTTTCCTACGTATGTTCTTACCTTCTTTTTTCAATACCCAGCCTCCAAATATGAAACACATGTAAAGGAACAACAATTATGAGGAACAACGATTGTTCTATTCAAAGGAACAAATCCACGACACATAAAAGGAACAACAATGAGAACAAAAGGAACAACAGTCATTACATTGGGACGAACTTAATGTTGAATTAATTGCTTTGTAGTATTTACCCAACTATCAAATTTGTCCAGCGTGGGGTTAAATGGCCAATGAAGCACACACAAGTATATGCAAGATTGAGCGGGACTAATCTAATATAATGTTTTAGCTACAAATGAAATTGAATAATTAATCTAACTTAACACATGACTAGAATTGAATCATTAATCTAACACCGACTTGGAATTGAAATTAATCTAGGAATGAAATTGCATGAAGGGGAAATTAATCTAGAATGGAGAACTACATGAAGGGAAAAAAAGTACAACGTAGAAGAGTTAAGTAACACAATAGCATATGTGAGCTCATGCCAATGAAGCAATCTTCTATTACAATAACCAAATCAATCTTCCTTAACAAAATAATAAAAAGCATGAAAAGCCAAAACCATGAATCAAGCTAAGAATCCATTTTTCTCTTTAGAATCCTAATGACTAGCATTAATGACTACTCTAATTCCAATTACAAGCGGAAATCTGTGAAGAGAGGCACTCTCTTTATACATGAGGAGCCTTGAAGAGATAAAAGATAACCATCTCATTATTACAGATCCTCTTTTCTCTCAGCCTATTTCCCATTATTACAAAATATAATTTGTTTAAATCCTCACACATATCTCTCATATATCTTAGATAAAGACTTGTTCCAACCAAATCTCCATGATTTTCTCCTTGGAATGGGCCTGAATTATCTCCTCAAATATTGAAATCATGGAGGAAGTATTCGAGAGGATCCCTTTGAATTAATCATTCACATATTCTACACATTACAAAGCTCACCGCGTGTTGAGATATATATGAAAACATGTCAATTTTCTAACATTTAATCACAAATTCCCTTGTAATACTAAAATGAATAAAAGTGGAGAACAATAAGGTAAAACCCAAGTATATTTATAGAAATGATAGCCATTGAAAGGTTAATGGGGTGATAAAATGTAAGGAATAGTGAAGGCGTGGATGAGAATGGGACATTCGAGCTGACAATACTTGGGTGAAAAGTAAGGGAAGGGTGATCCAAAAATCCTGAAGTTGCGAGTAGCAGAGTATATTGCGACCATCGATCTCAAGGCGACACGTGTCGTCAGATCCTGGGATCGAGAAGTGTGCATTTGAGAAAAAGGTAAGAAACTAAATCCTAGTCGTCGATTGTGTGGACACCCGGTGTCATCTTTGTCACCTTGGTGATAGAGTACTTCAGGGAAAAGGAGTTTTAATATGTTCAAAAACATCGAGTGCCGAAGTCCTGAAACAGATCACAACCATTAGGCTGTTGGAGGCGAAGCTACGTATATCTTGTGAGGTAGTTTGTGTGAATTTAAGATGTGAAAAATGGGCAAGATGGAGTCAAGCGAATGAAACTGAAGTTATGAAGAGGGATGGCCTGAGGTTATACCTCATGGTCATATTGAAGAAGAGTCTAGCATAGGAGCTAGCGCTCACCAATTGTTGTTACCATAAGTGCTAGAGAATGGGGTTGTAGTTGAATTGGACCTGTGTGGTAACAAACAAGGGCATGTGTAAATTGTTCTAGGGTCTACTAGAGGCCTGAAAAGATGATTTAGCCTAGTTTGTTTGAATATCCTTGTGGAGGTACTTCTTGGAGAGGGGGGATGCATCATGTATGGAAGGTCAAAGAAGGAAGAAAATATTCAAGAGAAGGATGGCGAAGAAGATCTAATAGAAGAAGAAGAAGAAGAAGCGAGAGCTGAAGTAAATCAAGAGGAATATGAGAAGAAGATACCTCCCAAGACAACTAGCTAATGAGTACATAAAAATCATCCACGAGAATAGGTGTGGGAATAAATATGAAAGAGTTGAAACCGAAGAAGAATACATTCACGAGAACAAAGGAATCTAGAGCATTATCCGCAGTTGAACCAAATATGGATTTTAGGGAAGCCAACAATAATGAACAGGTCAAGGCTATGGATAAAAGAATTGGATCCCGGAATGGAGAAGAATGATACATGGAATCTTGTTCCAAGACCAAAAAACAAGAACATGATTGGTACAAAGTGGGTTTTGAGAAACAAACTAAACGAAGATGGAAAAGTAACTTGAGAAGTAAAAGAAAGGTTATTATGCAAAGGATATTCTCAAATTGAAGGTATATATTTTGAATAAACATTTTCCATAGTTGTTGGGATGGAATAAATGTCATGTTGATCTTAGCCTATGCATGTTCCAAAAGAATCAAGGTGTCGGATGGATGTAAAATCATCCTTTCTAAATGGAGAATTAGAATGAAGTTTACATCAAACAACTTGAAGGGTTTCTACTATCAAAAAAGGAGGGTTATGTTTGTAGGTTGAAGCATTGTATGGACTCATGCAGGCCCCCAAAGCATGGTATTTCTTAGCACACGAGGGGTAGACCCAAGGTTCAGTTCTAACAATGCACCAACAAACCCTAACTACTACACCTTTCAACAACACCTAGAAAGTAGATCTTTGATCTCCTGCGAGAGTAGCTATAGGGGGTTGTAGGACGCAGTGTCTAGAACTGAGAGAATGAAAAAGTGGATCCAATGAAATACTCTCACACATATCTAGTTATTCTTTATCTTTCTTAAGCCTATTGCGCGATCTATATCTGATATCTAACACAATATTTCATTAACAATATATCAAAGATTAGAAGAACACAACATCAATCACACCTGACAACATAGTATCGTGGTTCACCCTCCCTTGGAGTTCGTCCACTGAGCGTACTTTACAATATATTAGATGAAAGAATACATTTCTATATGCACCTCTTAGCTTGCATATCTTTCTCTTTATTTCTTCTCCTCCTCACATTACTTAGTATGGGGTTTGATATTCGCACCCAGCTGAATATGTTATAACAAAGACCTCTCTCACCACACCCGCGATACTTCTCTCAACAACAACAAAAATCACTCATCATCCCTTAATGGAATCCCTATCCAAGGTCCTCTTGACCTTTATTTATACATTACAAATGACTCTCGGACAACCTTAGGCAAAAACCTAGGTGTGAAAACCCTAAATGCGGAACCTTGGGTGTCACAAACCTAGATGAAACTTGACCAGCGTTTTAGGGATTCGCTAGCCTATCTTTGTTTCTTTCTTGTGAGGTGCTCCAATAATCCATTGGTGGATTTTATTCTTGCTGTGAGTTGTCCATGATCCATATTCCTTCTTGATATGTCTTCCTCGATCTCCCATCCAACGACTTGCTTTCTCTTACTCCAGCTCTGTCTTTTCTACTCTTTTGGTCACTTCAACCCAATCTCAGTCAACTTGTCTTCTGTATGAGTTTGCACTTCATGCTTATTTCCTTAATCTTCCACGGCAACTTCCATAACCAAGGGCCAATTTGAACATTGGCGTGTGACTCGTCCGAGGCACTTTAGGTTCTTCCTATTTTTCTTCATCTTCAAACTACAGGCGACTGTGCTTTCTCCTCTTCCACCTTTCTTTTCTTGTGCATGCCTATCTTTTCTAATAATAGGAACTTTGGTTTTAAGCGCACACAGTACCTAGACCCTTTCTCATATTGATTCTGGAATACGGGCGGTTTGTCATGGTACAATTTCAACTAGCTCCCATTCGCAAACTTCCTTCCATTCTCCATTCAAAGAGTATTCAGCTGCACAAATCACCTTCTATAGCACAAACAGCCTCATGTTAAGCCAATGTGTCTGAACTTCCACACGGATGCTTCATGCAGACTGGCACGTCATATACCAATACCGGATCTCCTTGCTTGAAGACTTTCTTCTCGGCGTTCCTATCATGATGAGGCCTTTCTACCGTTCATACGTACTGTTGATGGAATCCTGCAATACATCGATCTTCTTCTAGTTCTACCAAGTACGTGAGCCTCTTTTGAACAGCACTCGTGTCATCCATACTACGGCGTGAATCTTTGTAATTGAGACTAGGAACCAAATGTTACATTGGGACAACGAGTTCTAGACCATACACCAACTTGAATGGATTCTTCATTTTTAGGTTCTTGCAAGTAGTTCTATAGGGCCATAACACTACTGGTACTCTCAAATCGATCATCCTGTTCCTGCTTCCTGGAAATCTTAACCGTCGGTGATTGTCTCCAAGATCTTGTTGAAGATTGGCCAGTCCCATTTTTCTTGTAGAGGGGTAATGAGTACTCTTGATGGTGGACTTCAAATTTCTGAGTCAAAGCTTCAATAGTCTTATTAATAAAGTGTGTTTCTTGATCTCTCATCAGGGTCTTAGGGCATCAAACATGGTTATGATGTCCTCAAATATAAATGGAGTGCAGCTGTAGTTTGCTTTGCCAATCCACCTAGGTCCTTAGCTTTGCTCTTGCTTCTTGTATTGTTAAATACTCTATCGCGTTGATGATGTATCTAGCTCCACATTATTGCTTCCGGGTGGGTTTTATGAGTCCCCGCAATCAATAGCTCATTTCTCAAATTCTTTTAAGGTTAGTTGTGATGCTAAAGGAATCTCATCTCTTAGAGATGGCTTCCCAACTCTTTGGCATACATCCACGGGCTTTATAGTATTCCTTGGCATCTTTATTAGCAAGTGGGACACTAGAGGCGATCTAAGAACCTTACTGCATTGTTTCTTTTCCTACAGTAGTGCCCTCGCGATGCCTTCGTAACCACACTTCAAATCAATGGTCTTTCTTCCTCCGTAATGCATATCCTCGAGGGATCTCATCGGGTCCCATATTGTATAGATGAACAACTATCAGTGAAAAGTATACAGCACGCACCACGAGCTGTTTCTTCTAGGAATTGTATACTCACTAGGTACCATTACTGTTGTGAGGAGCTGGAATATCTTATTTGATGATCACCTTCTAATGGCCAACAAATGTGCATATAGTGTATCCTCTATACTAGTAGGTTCCTCTCCATGCTCTAACCTAGACAAATGATCGGGTCCCTTGTTCATTCTCCCTGTCTTGACTACTATTTAAAAATCATATTCCTAGAATAATAGTAGCCATATGCATATTCTTCCCCAACACTAGCTTGTTGAATATGTATTTCAGCGTGGAGTGATCAATGAGCATCTTAACATGTCCGCCCAATAAGTAGTGTCGAAACTTCTCCTGGCATACACCATGGCTAAACCTTCTCTCTCGATGGTAGTATGGATTTAGTCTCGGTTGTTGATAGCTTCCTTCTAGCAAGAAAGACTAGCGAAGATTGGTCAATATATCCTGCTCTTGGTTGTGATAACATTTCTCCTAATGCGATAGAATATACATCAACATGCACATGAAATTACTTACTCCAATCTGGGGAAAACCATAATGGTAACCATTTTCTCTTTTAGTGTGTCAAAGCTCTACTGGCATTATTCTGTCCATTGAAATTGACAATATTTCTTTAGAAGCTTCTCCATGGGTCTTGTGATCTGTGCATATCCCTTTAATGAACTACTTGTAGTATCCAGTATGTCGGTCGCGGTCATTAATTTGTCGAAAATTGAAGTGGGGGGGGGTAGATCAAAAATAATGGAAATCTTGGATGGACCTACCAGTAACCCCTGCTTACATACAATATGGCCCAACAACACTCAAAAGGGAGAAAAGAAGATGCACTTCTTGATTAGGGGAAGTTTGACATTTCCTACACTTTTCCAACATTAGTCTTAAGCATTCAATATGATTATGCAATGAACTAAAAACAATCCAATCATCAAAATATGCTTCAAAGTTTATGTAAAATCCTTGAACGCCGACCACCACCATGGAAAATATGGTGGGTGCATTCTTCAAATACGAGAAGGACATCACTATGTACTAGTAGGAATCCCATTATGTTGCAAATGTGTTCTTAAAATCTTATTTAGCAATCGATCATTGATAACTTGAAAAATCCATCTCTAAGGGAATATACCTCATGTCCTCCACATTATCTAAGAACCTCATATGTGAAGGGTGTGGGAATGGGTTATGTAGACATGCATCATTCAATAGCTGAGGTCTACAAAGATCACCGATGTCTGTCTTCTTATGTACCACCATCTGACTAATCACTCTAACTCTTCAACAGGGTTTTATGATTCACCGTAGCACCAACATTCAGTGTATTTCAATCTTCACTTTGTCCTTATATTTGGGATTCAATGCAGTAGGGTCTCTACTTGACCGACCTTTAGCGATCTAGTTTCAAGGGGACCTTCATCTCTCCCATGGTCCCTTTATTCCTTCATATCAATGAACTTGGTTGGGAACAAATCATGATATTCATGCAATAATTATGTGATCTTATCAATGGTGGCATCATCCCAAAAATCTCCAACATTAGCTTAGGTTCTTGCTTTGTTTCAATATTAACTTTCTTGATTTTGATCAGGTGTCCAATGAAGGTAGTTCGATTCCTATTCCTTCTACATCTCTTTGTCCTTTCCATTTCTATGATGTTTACATTCCTAGGATCACATCGTCTTCATCGACATTGATATTGTAACATCCTTGCGGTTTTTGAATAGGTCAGTCCATTCATCCTCTTCTTGCTCCCGCGGGGGAGACTAGGTGACTCCTCAAATACTTTCTATCGACAGCACGTAAGCTCAATCACCATGGGATCGCGACTTTCAAATAAAAATGGAGCTACAAAGTTCTGAGTCATACCGTTCCAATCTGAAGTGGCGAGGGAGGCGCGGTTCTACTTGAAGATACCAATTGATGGCGTTGTGTCTAAAGTATTGATGAACTTATGCACCGTTCTTGATGAATGCTTCTCGAGACCTCCTCGCTGACCTCACACATGGTTCTTCGGACAACTTTGACATGTGTATCGAACTTCACATCCTTGGATGTTGTCTAAAATCCATTGTCATCAAAGTGATACATTGCATCCAGTTCGTGATGTTAGTTTTATGTGTCCCCCACCATCTTGATGGGTAGCTTTCAAAATCCTCTTCCGGTGCCAACTTAAATATACGTTGTCTTGGTACAACTTCTTCAAATTCCGACAAGAACATTTTCTAATTGATTTAAACCATCAAATGTGGAAAAGTTACTTACTTCTATGCTAATCTAGCAAACTGCCTTGGTCAATCTAGCACACCTACGCATAGAAAATCCATACATTTTGTTCTACCAATTATATAGTTCTTCTTTTGACTCTGATGAACATGCACTGTCACTTCACCAACTCAAATTACCATCTGCGTAGGTTAATGTAATCTTGTTGTCTTTCTTTCAATTTATATACATTCTCTAGCTCATATGAACGATATTCTTCTCTACGATAGGTTCTTTTGTATCTTCATCCTTCATCGGGGATCCAAGGTGCAATGACCGAGCCATAACAACTGATAATCATTCTTCTTTTCTTTTAAGTCAACAATGGTGGAATTGTTGAAATCCCGATCAATTCCTAACATCCGCAGGGATAAGGACAACTATCATCAACGCTACCTCAATCACCTCGATGTCAACAAATGTTCTTACCCCACCGATGTCGGATGGTTGTGCTCCAACCACAAGAGGATTAGCGCCCATTTGATTAGACATCCTAGCTGTGATAAGGGAATAGATCAACTTAGGTTTTCCCATTAGTGCCCAGTGCTGTAGTCATATTTGCAGTGACCTCAACCTAAGTCGAGGACCACATAATCAATATCATAATCTCCAATTTGGGCATTAAGGTGTAGTTCCCTATTTATCCTTATCGTTTTGGATAGTTTATGTCTTGCTTTATTAGGTAGAGGGATCTACCCTTCATCTCATATTGTCGATCAAATTTTGTAGTTCATTATGGATTTTTCATCCTTAATCAACTTAATGCAAGTACATCAGAATTCCATAAGATTCCTTACCTCTTTTCCTTCTCTGGTAGGCAGAGACTAATCAAAGGCGAGGGGCATTCCACATTCTCTCACTTTTAGTTTGTGCTTTTGATGAAGAAGCCTGATCTGCTTTAAAATTATTTTTCTTTCCTCTTCAAATGTCTCCTTCTCTTTCTTTGGATCAAACTCCTATGTCTTCTCCGTAGTTCTTCTAACTCTTGATTCTTACGTAATCATCCCTTGAGTCACCATGTCTTATCCTTCATGACCTCTATAGTGATAGTGACTCTAGGATCCTCCACAAGGTTTTCTTCATAGTTTTACTTTTGGTTCCCTCGTCTTTCCTAAAGTTTGGTTAACAGCGCAGGACAATCTTATATGACATGTTCAAATGAGTTGCGATAGCTGCAAGTGGTACAAGGTTTCTAAGAGTCCCTTGATAAGTGACTTGGTGTAGCGTAGTTATAACAAATGATCTGACCTCTAACTTGTCCCATGCCTCCTCCTCATCCTCTTCCTACAGATCACCATGAGGTTAAGGATTTTTTTTCTCTTCACTGATTATCTTGCGTGAGTATTCCCTTCTTGTACTTAGCCTTGAATTCTATATGTATCTATTGATCTTTCATGCAAGAGGTCATAAGCCCTACAATATTTTCATCATGCCCCATAGATTCTGAATGTGTAGTAAGGTTGGTAGGTGTCGGACATATTTTTTCATGTGATAGCATTCTCGAGGCGATGTCTATTTCTACATACCACGCACCAAGGTAGAGTAACCTACTTGAAAGGGCTCCTGAGCCAAAGTACTCATGAAATAGAGGATAATTCTTCTTGTCATGACCCTCTGATTTATATAATACAGCAAATATCTTCTCTTTTATCTTTTCCCTTATCCTTTTTTCATATCTTAGGCCTGCGGTGACGGGCGCAGGTTATTTGACCCAAAATTTGACTCACACCTTAGCTGGATTCTACCATAGGAGTCTATTCAAGTTTCATGGCGATCACTAATGCCTCAGCCTGTGAAGCAATATTATGTTGCATCGGAGGGACTCTAATGTATGGTAATAGGGTAGAAATGAACCATTCTTTGTCTTTATGTCTACAATATGAAAACTTAAGTGACGAGTCGGGTTCTTAACCCTCTGATCAAACTCCCAAATAGGTTCAACTACTTTCTACTTGATTTTTTTCAACTACGTGATGCAGCTGTGACTCCGACTTGGTTTCTTGAATTCTGTAATCAATGTAGTATTGATCTCATTCAATGGTTTGTTTGGACAACTCCTTGGATGAACTTCATGTACTAGCTTAATGCGCGGTCTCTCAGGGTAGTAGTAAGCGATCTCTTAACATCTTCGCCGGTGACATTCTTAATACTCCATACTGACTTCACATAAGAACCAATTCTTATCAGGATCTTGGTCCATCTCCCCTAAGGTGGGTAACCTCATCTCATCGCCATAGATCTTCCTAGGTTTACTAACTGAGTATGCACTAGCCAGTGTACCGATTAACCACAGATGCTTATGATAACTTAGGTTATTCTGGTTACTTAATGTTGTTAAAAAATAGGAGGTGTAATGTTAGTAGTTACTTGAATAGTTTTCCGCAGTTCGAAGTTCGACTTTCTTCGAAGAGGTTTTTGATCTTCAACTAATACGCCCTGAGGACTGAATGTTCCTCGTTCGATGAAACTCTTCTTATTCTCCGCTGTAGAACCCTTCTTCCTGTGGAAGTGGTTCATGATTCTTCTCATAAAAATTCACCATAGGAACTTCTCGAAGGTTCTCCCAAATGCTGATATTATTAAAGCCTTTGTGTCCTATCATTTGTATGCGAATTCTTGAACATTAGATTTCTCAATACGACCCACTACTGTATCTTAGGGATATTCTTCTCATGCAATAACATCTTGATCTTCAACTTCAAAGTGTAAATTTTCCTCTTGGTCCCTTAAATAAATATCTCTCTTCTTGGCAATATGATTCTACTCTATCAATAGCAAACTCGGTAATATACCCTCACGATGGGTACTATCGACCAATGATCATCTTGATGCGATGTTATCAAATCTCTTGACCTTCTTGATCAACTTCATCATCCAAACCATAGGTGGTTTGAGTCTTATTCAGGCTGGCCCGGGTATCTGCTAATTTGGCTAGCCACTCATATAACTCCTTATGAATTCTTCCAAAAAAAATCTTGTGTATATCGATGAAGATATACCTTTAATAATCCTCCGTACTAAGATTAGGGTTCTTATTCCGGGCTTCAACAAATTCCTTCTCTTTCTTTTATCCATTTAGAATCTCGTCGCCCGATGGAGTGACATTCCTCAAGAAGATCTTGGTCACGACAATAGAACCATTTGTTGGCACGGGAGAAACGGGGTTCGGTTCAACAATGCACTAACAAGCCCTACCCTCGCAGCCAATATGATTCTACTCTATCAATAGCAAACTCAGTAATATACCCTCCAATGGTACTATCAAACCAATGATCTACTGCTCTAGACACGATGTTATCAAATCTCTTGACCTTCTTGATCAACACCATCATCCAAACCATAGGTGGTTTGAGTCTTATTTCGAACTGGGTATCTGCTAATCTGGCTAGCCACTCATATAACTCCTTATGAATTCTTCCAAAGAAAATCTTGTGTATATCAGTAAAGATATACCTTCCCAACCAATCCTCTGTACTAAGATTAGGGTTCTTATTCCGAGCTTCAACAAATTCCTTCTCTTTTTCTTTTATCCATTTCTGAATCTCTGTCTTCGATGGAAACCACCTTGACATTCCCTCAAGAAGATCTTGGTCCTGACAATAGAACCATTTGTTGGCACAGGGGAAAAACCAGGGTTCAGTTCTAACAATGCACTAACAAGCCCTACCTACTGGCCCTTTCAGCAACACGTGCAAAGCAGATGGAGTCTCACTCAAAGTAGCTATAGGGGGTTGCATGACACATGTGTCTACAACCAGAGGAAATGCAAAGTGGATCCAGCGCAACACTCTCACATAGATCTATTTATTCTTTATCTTTCTTAAGCCTACTGCGTCAACTATATCTCATATCTAACACAATATTTCATTAACAGTATATCAGAGATCAGAAGAATACAACATCAATCACACACAACAACAGGGTATAGATGGTTCACTCTCTCCCTAGGGCTATGTCCAAATAATTTTTCTTTATAATATATTATATGAAAGCATACAATTCTATCTGCACTCTTAGCTTGTAGATCTCTCTCTTTCTTTCTCTTCTCCTCTCTCCCCTCCCTACTCACCCAGCTGCAGGGCTGATATTCACACCCAAATGAATATCTTACAACACAAACCTCTCTAACCACAGGATACTTCTCTCTCAGCAATAAAAACAATCACTCATCATCCCCTTAATCAACCCTATCCCAGGTCCTCCTGACCTTTATTTATACATTACAATCACTCTCAAACAACCTTAGGATGAAAACTAGCTATCAAAACCCTAAATACCAAAACCCTAGGTGTCTAAAACCCTAGGTCAACTTGACCCACGTTTTCAAGGCTTCGCCAGCCTATCTTTCCTTATTTCTTGCGAGGTTCTCCAAAGAATCCATTGGTGGATTTTCTGCTTGCTGAGTCATCCAAGATCCATCTTCCTTTCTGATCCATCTTCCTTGATATCCCCATCCAACGGATTCTTCTCTCTTACTTCTCTCCATCTTTTCTATTCTTTTGGTCACTTCGACCCAATCTCTGTCAACTTGTCTTCCGCACAGTTCACACTTCGTGCTTATTTCCTCAATCTTTGCAACCTTCCATAACCAGGGGCCAACCATATTCAATATTTGATAGGTATATATGAAAACAAGGATTCAAGAAGGGAAATGCAAACATCAATATCTACATAAAAGTGGATCAAGACAATATATTGATAATTGAATTTTATGTAGATGATATTATCTTTGGGAGCGATGATGACATAATGAGTCAGAGTTTTGCAAAAGACATGCAGAATGAGTTTCAAATTCATTTTCTTGGTGAGTTGATGTTATTTTTGGGATTATAGATATGTCAGCGTGATAAAGGTATTTTCATCTCCCAAAATAAGTACATCATAGAAATGATAAATAAGTTTGGAATGGAAGACTGCAAATTCGTAAGTAGTCCTATGTAGAGTAGTTGCAAGTTGAGAAAGGATGATGAATATAATGATGCAGATAAAAGAATCTACAGATCGATGATTGACAACTTACTCTATGTGACAACATCAAGAATGGATTTGATGCAAGAAGTTGGATAGGTTGCGAGATTTCAAGCAACACCGAAAGAAATACATTTTATGGTAGTAAAGAGAATATTCAGATATCTAAAAGGAACATAAGATTTTGGATTATGGTATCCAAAAGGGAAATAACTATATTTGGTCTCCTACATAGATGTATATTGGGCAGGTAGAATTGACGATATAATAAGTACAAGTGGAGCAACTTTCTACTTAGGTGAGTGTCTAGTGTCATGGCTAAGCAAGAAACACTCATCGGTATCCTTGTCCACAACATAAGAAAAACATATTGCAGCAAAATCATGCTGCACTCAAGTTCTCTAGATGAATAATAACTTACAGGATATATAGGTGGAATATGGCGATCCTATTCTGATACTCTGTGATAAAACTAGTGCTATCAAAATCTCCAAGAATCTAGTAATGCATTCCAAGATGAAGCACATTCTGATCAAGTTTCAATTTCTATGGGAAATGTTATAGAGAAGAATATCAAGCTAGAGTACATTGGGAAAAAAGAGCATATTGTAGATATCTACACCAAACCTTTTCCAAGGGAGATATTTGAGTAACTTCGATAAAAAATTGAAACAATTTCTTCCCCACAATGATCCACATGACATCAATCATAGTAAGACAGGGGGAGAGAAGCATAAGACATGAAGATTCCAAGTAAAGAATCTTTTGAATTCTTTTCATATAGATCAGATATTTACATGAGGAAGCACCATGAAGAGAAAGCATAGGATTGTAGGTAGGGGGATCAAACCCAAGGAGAATTACCCTTTTCCATTAATGTCAAAGGGGGAGAGAGAGAACAAAGGCAAGGAAACATAGAGAAATAAAATATGCTTGAAGACAAGGGAGCATTGGTAATAGGGGAGTGTTGGCACATGCCTATTTTGGGAGAAGAAAGTCTATTTTGGGCACAGGCCTATTCTTGGAGAAAAAGAGCTATTTTTGGAGCGCATGCCATAGGTGGCGTAAAAACAACATGTAGAAAAAGAAAGAAAAACAACATGCAGAAGGAGGAAAAGAAGCATGGAACACATGAAAACATACCTAACCATGTTAGGGTTAGGGTTTTTGGAAAAAATGTAATGGCTAAAAGCCAATAGAGTAGTATAAATAAATAACTAGGAGGTCTAGGTAGAGGTTGTTGTTGAGTGTTGTTCAATTCATTATTGGCGGTTTAGGTGAAGAGATATAGTTTTGAGCTGAGTAAGCTAGTTTCTGAGGGTTATGTCATAGGCTATGGATCCTAGTGTGTTCTAGTCTACCTCACAAAGGATACTTACCCTCCTTTTTATTGTAATCCAAAAATATGTAATGTGCACAATGTAGATTTTGCAGAAGAATGAATAAAAGAGAAGATGTTATAGAAATATTTGCCTCACCCTACACAATCTTGCAAAGAAGGAATTTTTCCATTTCCCTATGCAGACTTATCATACTTATTTGTGAAATACAGAGCTAAAAATACATATTTTTCCACATGTACGCATCTTGCCTATTATACAACATGAATATATGCAGGATGCTCCACTACAACCCGTGTACATCGAGTTTTGTGCCAGAAAATGAAAATTAATGTCAGGTTTCTATGTCATGACAAGAGATCTATGATCCTTGGCCTTCCATATACTGGAAACATTACGAATCGACCCTTTGGTTCCATTTTGAAGGCTATAAATCGGCTAATTCCGAGCTATGGAAAGAGGAGAAAGAATTCAACTTTGAGAGCAAAGTTACTCTCGAGAAATTATTTACTTCATATTGAGTCTGCATCCCTTTGTCCTTTAAGTATGAACACAATGTTCATCCCCCAAGCTCTTCCCTTATTGATTGAGAACCTCATTTTTTTCTCTCTTATGAGCTTGCCTTTGGTGGAGGATTGAAGTGGTGGAGGCCCAGCTGGAAGGAACTTAGTTTCTTGGTTCTGAATTGTGATGACACAAGAGTCTGTAGAATTTTCTCTTCTACTGATCATATATTAATAGAAATACTCTTTTCTAGTGCAATTGATATCTTGCAAATATATTGAATTATTATTCCATGGGTGTATTTGTCATGTTTATTAATGGATTATGCTATTGAATGTGCTAACATCATTTATTATCACCATATGCTTTCTTTTCTTGGTTGTTGAGGATTAGTTGCAGGTATATTGCTTTGGGTCATGTGCTCAACGATGGACTTCATCGAACATCTGGAAGAGGTAGGCCTTTTATATTTTCTTGCTATCATATTTGTTTTCATAGCATACTTGAGAAGAGAGTTGATTTCTACAATATTTTCCGTCTGTTGTGGTTTACCCTAGCCACAGAGAGATTTTCCTCGTAAAATAATTGGCGACCATACTGGGGAATGAATCTTCTTTCTTAGGGTTTGGAGTACTTTTCTCCTTAGATTGCTCTCATTTCTATCGCATTTCTTGTCATATCATTGCTTGACAGCCTCTGTTCACTCTGGGTCTGAGTTTTCAGCCTTCTCCCTTGCATGGCCTTGTTTTTTGAGACATATATGTGCTTTTCCCCTTGACAGTCGTGTACATACACATGTTTTCCCTCTACAAGATGTGTATATATGCTCTGTTTTCCTAAACAATAATCTACATTATCTTTCCTTGTTTGTTTTCTGGGTCTGGTGGTTCTTGGGTGGGATTTGATGTTTGCTAAGTCTTCTTAGGTCTCTTTAGTGCCTATTAAGTGCTTGTGGGATGACATGAAACCTGTCTTTGGTTGACTTTTTGGGTGGAGTCTTTCTCATCACCTTTTCATTTTGATTGTCCTTGTACATTGAGATGGGTGTTTTGCTGCTTGGTATTCTTCTTGAATTATCTCTTTCTATACATAGTAGAGTTTATATATCAGCTTATTTTTTAGTCCATGCATTTTCATTTTTATTATATTGAAAATACAAAAATATTAGGCATTTTGCATTGCTTGGAATTTTGGTCTTTTGAGTAATTTTCATTAACTTAGTGCATGTAATGAAAGATTGCATTTTTACTTCAGAATTGCAGAGTTGAAATTGAAAATTTCATTTGTTATTAGAAGCATATCATTCATTGAAAGTTGAAGTTACGACTTTGCATTATATTCATATTTACTTTTCTTGTAGAGGCATAGCATCATGAGTTTCACTACCATGCCTTTTTGAGTAATCATGACCATTAAAATTAAGGCTATAATTTAATGCTGATTAGTTACGATTTTCTTTTCTAGGGTGCACAAACTAGCTTAGGATTTAGTGCCTTAGAATAGGATTTTCTGAGTAAACTTCTCCAAGGCAATCAAATCAACATATGTGTCTGAGAAAGGGAGTGGAGAAATCCATTGTATAATTGGTAATATTAGGAGGCTTCGCTCACACTAGAGTTAATCACAAGGTTGTGGGAGGTTGGTTGAAGGGATATCCCCCCGATACCTTCATAGCGTCAGAGATATTTCTAGGGATCTATTCATATCTGGGGATCTTGTTAGTCCCCTTACCTTTGTGAGAGGGGATGCTTTCAAGGTTTCGGGCTTTGCTACCTTGCCCATATGGTGGACTTGACTTATGACTTCTCACTTGTGCATCGATTATACATTGGTTTATTATTTTCTTGACTTAGGTGCCTCATAGGTTACTTGCAGGGGCTATTCTGTAGGTACCATGGGTTAGATAAGGGTCGGAAAACACACAGCCTTTATGGAGGATTACCTCTCTAGGGGGATCTGACTGACTGGTTGTTAAGACCACGAGGGCCCTTATAACTGATTATGTTACCTCCAATATTTAGCATGGAGTCTCAGGCCCCTCTTGGGAGAGACATACCTTCTTTAGGAAGGGAGGCCACTTTTAGCCACTTTACCCCGTTTGTGTGCATATTGGCCATTTGAATTTTGGTGTGCTCTTTGATTACTATTTGGCCTTAGGATTCTATACTAAGTTTTCATTATCATGGATGGTGGAGTTCCCTTGGATCCCTTGTTTACCACTACCCACCCCATGATGCATACTCATTTCATGGGGACGAATCCTTTAACTTTTCATAATGGTATGCAGAACTATGACACTTAGTCTGCGCCTTCTATCCCTAGTCATTTTCCTGTTGATATGCCTTTGCGCTTTCAATCCTCTCCCTGGTCCACTTATATGAATCCTAACATTGGATCTGGGGGCACCATGGCTTCAATTCCTACTTCTTCATTCAATATGAGTCATTTCCTTCAACCAACTCACTCTATGGGGGGTTGGAACATCCCCTCTTACGAATCCATTCCTAGCTATGATATTTCAAGAGCTAACACTTAGATTGGTGCTTATTCTACTAATTACACCCCATCTACGTATCCTTCATCCACCATGTCAGTTCCTTTCAACACTTTTCCCATGACAAGTCCACATGTATCCCTGAGTATTTCGTATGGGGAGAATAAGTTTTACGGTTCGGGCCACCCTCTTTATGGAAGCCCTTCACTAGGGGGTGTTGGCCCTCGACCATGTTTTGTGGAAAAATTGGTCATGTTTGACCATTTTTGGGACTTCGACAAGCTGGTTGAAGACGAAGAACCAAGGCGAAGCAAAGATCGCATGATCTCACCCTTTTTGCCAGATTTTTGAGTTTTAGGGTTTATTGTATGGGATGTAGGCCCATGGGTTTACCCATGCTTAGGCCTCTTTTTAATTGTATAAATAGGTAGCTAGGTGATGTAAGAAGTAGAGCTAGAGAGCCTATGGCTTAGTTCTAATGTTAGCTATGTGCAAGAAGATGTGTGAAGTCTTGCAAAGCTAAGTGAAAGCGTTTTGTAAGTACTTGGTGCAGACAGACTATGTAAGTATTTGTGCTTTGATCTAATGTGGGGAAGGAGGATCTGGCGAGGTGCGCACAAATCTTCTGTCCTATGCGGAGTTGGCTTTGTGGCTTGGTGCATTTAAGAAGATTGGAAGAGACTAATAAAGAAGAGAATAAGAGTTGGTGGACGTAGCCCTGCACTGGGGTGAACCATGTATATCCTGTGCTGATGTGCTTTGTTCAATATTGTTTATGTTGTTTATGTATTTATCTTCTTAGTGCACTAATTGTGATGTGTAATAGATAGATATACTGATGCTTAGTGCTTTAGGTATGAATGAATGTTAGATCTGCTTGGATGTTATGTACTGAATGGTTAGATGTACTTAGATCTTGATTAATACTATGCTATTATATAATCAGGGTTTGACCTATGATGTGAATAAGGGTTAAAGGATAACGAATATTATTTTCTAAGTGCTCTGTTAAGTATTGTGATCATAGATCTGTGTCCCACCTAGGTTTCAGATTCCTGCAACCCCCCTTGCCTCTACCTCAAGTGAGACTTCATCTGCATCGCAGGTGTTACCGAAAGGGCCAATAGTTAGGGTTTTGTTGGTGCACTTTTGAATTGTTTAACCCTGGGTCTTCCCCTGTGACAACAAATGGTTCCATTGCCGGTACTTGAAACTGTGATTGTTGGGAACTGAAGAAAAGAGAAAGATCTGTGCATAGATTTGTTGCTGTAGTGCGTAGTATTCTACTTGACTTGCGAAGCTCTGTGCTAAGAGAAGGAAGCCTGATCTGAAGAAAGAGGTAAGATCTTAAATCTTTTTGCTCCGATAAAGGTAAGATAAGTGGAATTTTTTGCTTCGAAAGTATGGATCTAGGTATGTTTGATAGATTTGGTCCTAGTCTCAAACTAGGGCACAGTTAGAAGAAAGAATATTTTATATGTATAGATCTGATAGAAATAGTGAAAGATATGTTATTCCTATGCATAGAAAGAATTTTTGGACTAATAAGTGGATGCAGGAACCTAGAAAGAGTTTTTGTAGATTGCAGGTCCATCACTGTGATCCGAGTGCGTAGTATAGGAAAGGTTACGGATCGTTTAAGAGAAAGAGAGGATTAACACTTTGTTATAGTTGTAGAAGACTGGGACATCTTGCTAAGGAATTCCCTAGTAGAGGTCCTATCTGTCTTTGTTGTAAATTTGTTGTTCATGAGGTTTTGGATCTCCCTAGAATGATTGCTAAAGTTGAGAAGATGAACTTGAGACAATAAAACCATGAAGAAGGTCAAGAAAATAAGGATATGTTAGAGAATCAGACAAAATCAGAGACTATGTTATTACAACTGAAAGAAACATTTAATGATCATAGAGATATCAGTTTACCAGAGATCTTAAAAGAAAAACAATGCATAGAAATAAGAATAGGAGACTTCGACATAGACTGTGTCTTGGATGAGGAAACACAGGTGAACATTATGTAGAAAGTACTTGGGAAATTTTGGGAAATCCTACTATGATTCCTTCATTAGGAGGGATAGGCTTGTTTAAAGGAAATGTGATAACCCTATGTGGAAGACTTACTCATGTACCTATGATTTCTCATGGAGCATCGACTGAAGAAGACTTTGAGGTCATTAAGTTTGTTGAGAATAATGCTCCTTTTGCACTTTTTTTTAGGAAATACTTGGATTGAGGAAGGTCAAATCTGGAGGAAAGCAGAAGAGGAAGCCACAAAACATAAAAAGCAAGAATTAAGGGACTTCATAGACGAGAAAATAGGGCGACTAGTACAAGAACAAGAGGACAAGTCGAAGCAACTGAGGGCCAGAGACTTAGCTGTTGAAGTTGAAAGAACACAAGAAGGCTTAAAGAACCTATCCATGCAGGAGAGAAGAAAACCTACCATAGAAGTAGTAAGAGAAGAGATATTGCATGCAGAAAATTTGAGAGAAAATCAACAGTGCGAAGTTACTATGCTAAGAGAAGATATGAATACAAATGGAAAGAGGAATCCAAAAACTCACATCACAGGGAAGAAGGCTAGAAATATCAATAAGAAGAAAGCAAAGTTAGAAAGAATGCATGAGGTTCCAGTGAAGACTTCTCAGGAAGTAGGCTTGCAGAAATTGAACATCGCCGGAATAGAAGAACAACGCAGAATGACACTTCTCCACGACGAAGCTATATGACCATTGGAGGCATCCCGACCGTTAGAATGACACTCCAGAATGGTTAGAAACACAATTATTACTGGAAATATCACCACTGGACCATTGGGATTGTGCCATAATGGATGGAATCATATTGATTGAGGCTTTTCGATCCGTTGGAGGAACCTTTACAACATTGTTTATTTAATCCGTCAAATGCCTCACCGGGGACACTTTTGCAAACTATGATTATCCAAGAAAACAAATAACTGATTGCTATCACTCAATGCTTTTGAGACCTCACCACCCGTTCCTTATATTGAGTATCTGTTCGCCTACCCGAGATATTTGATCACGAGCGTGCATGTTAGGCAACTTTAGTGCAGTAGAGAAGTCTTTGGAGGAGATCCTAATAGACCTTATGGCTGAGAAAGTTATGTCCACAGGAGTACAAGCCTCATCGATGTGAGGATTGCAAGAATCTTCTTCGATTGGACGTCGATTTGGGCCATCCTGAGCTGCGACAGAAAAGAGAAGCAAGCACTGCGATGACCTGGCGAACGTGAAGCTGATACCGTTGATCTTGCTCGACTACATCCCACCTCTGGTTGGAATAGTTAGTCGCGACAAATTCCCACGCGACTTCAAGTACATTCTCATCACTACATACCTCCTGAAGGGGATACACGTAGTTGGACCACAGCTAGGACTGATCCTTGATCTTAAGATCAACAACTTTAACCTAGGAGATAGGAAGAATTATGTGCTGCTCGCACCACATAGGTACTTGATAAACAAGACTAGGAAGAAGCCAAATATAGTCCCCCAGTCGTGGATCAAGGAGATCGTGAGGTCCACCATCCTCAATGTGATGAAAATATCCCACTTTGGTAGGCATCATAAGGTTAATGCGTGTGTTAAAATCCTCCTGTCGTGATACCATGGAGGCTATCTATGGTTAGACAGGTGTGTGACTGTGGATCCAACATTGATCCACATGATCACTGGACTGAGCATGCAGGGACCAAACCCTCACCAGTTCTATCTAGGGAAGGCTGCAGATCGCTCCTTGGCACATCGTATAAAGGAAACCCATGACAATGTGGAGAAGGGGAAGCGAGGATACAAGGTAGGCTCCATCCAAGATGGCGCAGTATACCTAACTTGTCAGTCGATCATTGGCAAGATCATTAGGAAGAATAGACAAATGCAGGTCACGGGGTTCGTAGTCGACCTCGTAGGGAAGTGCATTGAAGGGATGCAGATGAACTAGGCGAGCTACCTCATCAACAAGTTGGAGAAGGACTGCCACGAAGCGCAAAACCAAGGATATGAATTCCACTTCAATTGGCTATTGATTCTTATATCATTTGTCACTTGGGAGATGTTGGAGGGACAAACATTCCCAGAAGTAGAGCCATCATAACCACTAGCTGTGAGGTTCGCCACCTTGTGGTATACAAGCGATATGGAGAAGCAATGGAAGTCGAATGATGTCTTCCACAATTACTACTTACATCTCACATGCTCCATTGAATCCTTTCCATGAATGATGCCGCATACACTCCATATGTTCAAACCACTTGTGAAGTTCCACGTAGACTGAAACTTCATATGTATCACCAGGCACGGTGACAAAAACAAGGAGGAGTTGCAGTCTTAATATAAATTGATTGAGGAAGATATGGAGGAGATAACCAAGGAATGGCCTGCAGAATTCCTTGTACCAGTTGGAGATTCATAAATCTCTAACCCCAACCTCATTTGAAGTTTCGTGGTCACCAAGACTGAGTGGGATGGACTGAGCAATGTTAAGAAAAATAAAAATAAGGAAGAAGTCAGGAGATAAACAACGCATCGGAGGAAACTGCGCTTGACTCACCTAGAGGAGGAGGGGGTGAGGAAGTAAACCAAGAAGAGGGAGGGGAAGAAGACAAGAAAGAAGAGGGTGAAGTGACACTACCGAAATATCCCCTTATAGAGGTCGAGACATCAAATAAACAGAAGGTTTCTCTGAAGAAACCCTCAGCATGGAAGACATCCCGAGCCAATAAGCCTCATTCACATAATGTACTCATAGTGGATGATATTGACCTCATCATCGCAGTTGTAGGAGATGCTTCATAGGATATCTTGTAGAAAAATGAAGCAAAGAAGGAGAAAATGTATGACAGAATGAAGGCGGAGCTGAGGGGGGTATAACAAGATCTCTATTTGAGCTACGTAGTGTCTACTGCTTCGTCATCATCAGAAGCTGTAGAGTTGGGGGATGAACCCACCCAACTTTGAAGGATAGCAGATGGTACAGAATCTCTCCTTCGTTGAGTATAGGAATAAAAAGAGAAGGCCACAGATGATTTGAAGCAAGAAAAGGAGGAATCCCTAGAGCAATGTTGGGTTGCGTAACAAGAGAAAGATGAACTTAGAGCAAAGTTTGAATAAGACAAAGAGAAGATCTAGAAAGAGAAAGAACAACTAATCGCGGAGCAGATGAGGGTTAGAGAAGTAGTCACTAGATCACTTCTCTCTGTGCTAGGATTGGCTCAGATAGAAGAAGAGACAACAGAGAGCCAAGTGGGTAAACTCGCTGAATCCATTCAACAAATTCAAGAAAGAGTAGCAAAGATATAACTGCAAGCAGTGCCTAGCACCCCGCAAGAAGTACAAGATCAAAGGGAATAAACTTCTAGGAGAACAATAGAAAGAATCAAGGTGTTGGCTTTAGAATGAAATAAATTAAGCAACTGAAGTGCATAGACCTATGAGCGCCTTGTAGAAGACCCAGAACTGAGGAAATTGGAGGCACAACTCTAGGAGGAGAAGCAACAAGCATTGACAGTACAAGAACAACTGAAGCAACTTAAGACCATTAAGAAGATGAAGAGATCACAAGAGTAGTGCTCAGTTCAACATCAGGTCATTTCTATCTAGAGCAGAGTGATGGAGGTGACACAACGACTCCAACGGGTGCAGGATGAAGCCTGCACCCTCTTTGAACAAAATTGAGAGACAATGATCAAAACTGGAACAGGTGGTCACAACAGTGGAACAACACTTGGAAGGGCTTGTCACTGAGGAATTCATTCAGGAGTTCATTGAGCAGGAGGCTCTGGTGAAGAAGCAAGTCAAGGCAACTTGAGCTAAGTGCAATGCTTTCGAAGTAGTATTTCCTAGATCAGAGTGACTCGGGATGAGTCACATGTGAGTGTTGGCAGCCTGTTGTCCCTCGACCAAGTTTTGTGGAAACATTGGTCCTGTTTGACCATTTTTGGGACTTCGATAGGTTGGTCAAAGACAGAGCTCCCTTGCGAAGTGGAGGTCATGGGATCTTTCCCTTTTTGTGGGATTTTTGGGTTTTAGGGTTTATGTAACGTGTATGGGATGTAGATCCATGGGTTTACCCATGCTTAGGCCTCTTTTGTAATGTATAAATAAGTATCTAGGTGATGCAATAAGTACAACTAGAGAGTCAATGGCTTATTGCTAATGTTATCTATGTGCAAGAGTATGTGTTAAGGCTTGCAAAGCTAAGTGCAAGTGTTTTGTAAGTACTTGGTGTAGTCAGACTGTGTAAGGATTTGTGCTTTGATCTAACTCGGGGAAGGAGGATCCGACGAGGTGTGCACAKATCTCTTTTCCTATGAAGAGTTGGATTTGTGGCTTGGTGCATGTAAGAATATTGGAAGRGACTAATAAAGAAGAGAAGAAGAGTTGGTAGATGTAGCTCCACACTGGGGTGAACCACGTATATCTTGTGTTGATGTGATTTGTGTAATGTTGTTTATATTGTTTATGWATTTATCTACTTAGTGAACTGATCTTGATGTGTAATATATAGATCTACTAATGATTAGTGCTTTAGGTATGAATGAATGTTATATCTGGTTGGATGTTATGTACTGAATGGTTAGATGTACTTAGATCTTGATTAATACTGCAYTGTTCTGTAATCAGGGTTTGACCTGCGATGTGAATAAGGGTTAAAGGCTAATGAATATTAATTGATAAGTGCTCTATTAAGTATTGTGATCAYAGATYTGTGTCCCAGATAGGTTTCAGACACCTGAGTCCTTCAACCCCCCCTGCCTCTACCTCGGGTGAGACTTCATCTGCTTCACAGAGAGTTGCCGAAAGGGCCGATAGTTAGGGTTTTGTTGGTGAATTGTTGAAGCATTGAACCTTGGGTCTTCCCATGTGCCAAAAGGGGGAAACATATATCCTCACTGGAATAATCCTTATCATACTTCCGTCTCTTTGCAGACTTCAATGATGATTCCTGTACATACCTCTTCGGATCAGTTAGGCAAAGGATACTACCTTTTTGGATAGGTACAAGGGGTAAACCAAGATCCTTCCTAACCTACAATGTTCCAAAGCCAATATTTCCCTGGACCTTGGTATCAAATTCCACAACCCACTGCTAGTCCAGTCACTGCTAGTTGTACTGGAGCTCCATCACCAACCTCTACCAGTCATGTTGGAAATGGGTTGACAACCTCTGCAAGTCATATTGACAACTCACACCTAGCCACTACTAGTCATGCTGGGGGCATCACTCTAGTTTCCATGAGTTATTTCAATGTCACAACTCCAACCCCTGTAGATCATGTAGGAGATGACTCTCTCGCCTCTGCCAGTGACGTTGAAATCATATCACCAGCCATTGTGAATGATGTTGGGGGCATCGAGAAGCCTAGAAGCCTCACACGTAAGCCTAAATTCCTTTGTAGGACTTATGAAGGATATCACATTACTTGTTTATGCCCAGCTATTTTTGGGATACCAGAAGCATGGGGCTCACCTAAGGGCCCTTCAGATTCTTAGGCGTCTGTGGTTTCCCCACACCTTGTTTCTCTGTTGATTGGCACGATAGTAATGCCACTGCAATCTTCTCTTGACCACACTCCCATTCTCAAGGGTGATGTGTACCCTATCCCTATTATCATGCATCCTCTTCAACCTAGAATTGAAGAAGTGGTAGTACCAGTGTAGTCTCTGGTCAATCCTACCCCCCTTGTGGAGGGTGATGCATCTTTCAACCATGTTGTTAGCATTCTTGATCCTAAACCTTCTGAATGAGAGAACATTTTACTCTCCCTAATTTCTCTCCTTCCACGTCTTGAGGAGATCCTCTTTGATTGGGACAGTGTTGTGGGGTATCCAATGCCACCTCCTATGTCTTTTCCTGTAAGAGACATTATTCGATATATCATAGAGACGATATCATCCACTATTTCTTTCTCCTCCTCGACTTGGAGAGATTTGGGTTTTCCCAAGATTATGTCAACTATTCATAAGATGATGAAATTCCACAAAATCCCAACACAGAAGCCTTGCCCACCCCCTCGTGACTTGCTGCCTAGAATCTCCCAAACAAGTCTAAGTTAAGATCTTTTTCAGCTCGTTCAAAAAAGAGAAAATATTGTTGAGTGATTTTCCCTTTCACACTCATTAGATTGGAATCGAAAGGTCGTTAGTCTTAGTTAATATATTTTCTGAATCGTCTTCAAAAATTGAAAAGAAAAGATTTCCGAGTGAACTTGTCTCTTTCATACTCATAAATTGGATCTGAAAGGATGTCTATTTGGCACAAGTTTATTCCTTTTTCACACCAAGTATACTAAATGACATAAAAAAGGACATTTTTTGGCGTTAAGTTGTGATTGCATCTCATGCCCTTTATTGCACTATTGAGCCTATAGCCAGTTCTTTCTTTGCATTATAAACCGTTTGCCTCAACAGTTTTGGCATCCTCAACCAAGTAGAGCCTTGTTTATATCCTTCGCAATTTGACACCCTATACCCAGGAGGAAACATTCCCCCTAGTTTCCATCTCCCACATGCATCTCCTTTCATTGAGCATAGGTATGATCCACTGATGGAACTAGTTTTTATGACTCACGACACTCGTTTCCTCCTCTGTATCATAGCATTCATTTGTCTATGAAAAAACAAAAAAATACATGTGGGAAGGGACTATTATATTATGTTGGCAACAGTCGTGTCACCTTTGAACACAACACAAAGTTATTGAGTCAATTTATCATCATAATTTTGGTATTAGCATGGCCTTAGGAAGCTGAGATCATTGTAGATTCTTCTATACCGACTGGTTACTCTTCCAGTCCCTATGGAGAGTTTTATCGATGCCTCCAACATATCATGGTTTCATCATTGGGTCTATGCTACCAGAGTCCTCCATATGTCTCATGCTCTTGTTCAAAGGATGTCTATCAATCTGTGTCGTTCACTCCTCAAAATTCTTGACTTTTCATGTCAGCCATACCCTTAGTTTGTGTCAGAATTAGATGATATTGTAGTCCTATCATGCACCTTGGTCCTACTTCATCATTGGTAGGCAACCTTGAACGAACAATCAACACTTCATCATTGGTCATTGACTGGGTGGTTTCCCTTGTGTTCGAAAGAAAGACATATATTCACACATTGGGATTCATGTAGTGTCTTGGATGCCATTATCCTTATTGGTGGTTTCCTCGCCTTTGTCAACA
>SNQJ01S0056209.1:42711-65964 GCA_010110895.2 Picea sitchensis
CTAACACCTAGTATCCCTTCCAATGTATGAATGAAGTAATGACACCATTCCTATGGTGGTGTCAACCTCCATTTTGTTCTTCATTTCTCTAGGTTCCCAACTGGCCTTCCTCATCCATCATATTTCTTCAATGTAGTGTTCCCTTGTTCTTGTTCAAATCTAATGCACATAAACCTTTTAGACTGATACTAGTCCTAAATTGTTTCCTTCTGTGCACCCCACCATCGTCCAAGTGTTTCCTTGAGTGCAATATCCAGGGCTAAAAACCTCTTATTTTCCAAAACTTCTTCTGTATAATTGGTTAGGAATTATTCTAAATCATTCAAACATTAAAAATTGGGAGGTTCCCTTATCTCTGTACCACCCCACCTTATTGTGCAGTCTATTCTTACACACCTCCTTGTGGAGACTTCATGCAATCTCTGTTGCAATCTCTCCAGACCTGTGTCTGATTCTGAATCACACGATGTAATGCTTCTCTAGCTGATTACCCCATCTGTAGTTGGGTTTACATAATATTCTTCTTGTGCAGTAGTCCTATATAACTGATTTATTTCTTCCAAGTCTAGACAAGTCACCTCTACAAACCTTTCTCCTTCTGAAGGATCCAATGGTGCAATCACTCTATATTCTCATTATTCAAAATCCATTTTCCATGTCTTCAAGTTGATCACAGAATGGTTATCAAATTCCCAATACAATCCAAGTAATGTTGGNGTCACCTCTACAAACCTTTCTCCTTCTGAAGGATCCAATGGTGCAATCACTCTATATTCTCATTATTCAAAATCCATTTTCCATGTCTTCAAGTTGATCACAGAATGGTTATCAAATTCCCAATACAATCCAAGTAATGTTGGGTAGGGTGTTGTGCCATCTACTATCTCTATCACTTCGAAATCTGCCACAGTGTGCACTCCATCCAAGCCTAGAGTCACATCTTTAAGTCTTCCAATTGGTAACACTCTATGTTGATTTTCTAATTTCAACTGGACAAGTGAATATCATATTGTGGGTTCGCCCATACCCTTCCATGTGTAATTACGTAAGACGTTTACTTCAAAGCCTAAATCAAGTATAATATCTCTCAATTTGAAATCCCCCATGTTGGAATTTATCCTTAATTCCATACTTCTTCTTCTTCTTGTATGGATATGACTGATTTTGTTTTGTTCTAACTTCCCTTCTACTTATGTGTTTCATCTTTCTAGATGTAACATCCCCGACCACCAACAGGTCGGGAAACATCACCATGTAAACATTTTGTTTCTATGATACCATTTTGTAACATCCTTGGCCACCAACATGCTATCCATGCTACCTCATAGAAATAAAAATTATCATCTGCATATATATATAAACATAAACATACAACATATTCTGTTAATACACATATTAATGTAGAATAATAGTAAGCTTATACATACAACATATACAGGAAATACTCATCAATATAGCATGTACAAATACACAACATGTAAATGAATAGGGGATTGGTACTTATCTTTTAATTGAAGTACACCAAATGTGTGAAAATATTCCATGAGCCTCCCAGCCATAGACCACGCTTCTCATCACTCTCAGCAGTGAGTCACCCCTGAGCTGGGACTGAAATCCACCTAGGTAAAGGGATTTGTAGGTTAGGCAAGGACAACAGGAAGTTGCACAATACAACAGGAAGGATTTCCTCCAAGGAGCCACTTACGCCCACAACACATAGACTCTCATTCCCCACATGCCTATCCCACCCCAAGAGTATACACCTTCACTGTCCCATAGTCCATCGGTTGCTTCACCTACCTTTCTAGGACTTTACCAACAATCCAGATCAGGAATCCTCATAGTTATATAGTTTCTACTATACTCCCTCCAGAAGAACTCACTTCCTAAGCACACTCTCTCACCTGGAGAGAGTTGCTCACAAGCCTGAAAACCTGCTTCTTCTATCCACGGGCCTGAAAACTCACTTCTTCACTCCCGCTACTCAACACACAGGCATAGTGATGGAAACAAAATCAACTGGACGTGGGGGAAGGTAATGACGGAGCAATACGTAGGCAATCCGCAGGGTATAAGTGTCACAAGGGTATCAATTCAAGCTTGTAGGAGAGGTTCAGGGTGGTTGAGAAATTCAACAATGGCATAAATGACTGATTTCATTCTTTCTCAGTGCATGAGTGAGTGGAGAAACCCCTTGCTTGAAGGGAGAGAATGGTGAGAATGGTGATAATTATCCCATAACTTTGCATGAGTCTTGGGTGACACTTGGCTCTCTAGGAGCACGTTCCTCTCCACTTGGAACTTGTTCCTCTCCCCAAAGGAACTTAGGATAAATATCCTCTTTACAACCTTTAGAATAATAATTATATATTATTCTCTTAGGTTTAAGCTCTTAAGCTTATCCCTTTTTTCCCCAATCTCCTAGCCTCCTCCTTTGCCGGACCTAGTGGAGATTAGTCCCCCATACTCTCTGTTCATGGTCTATCTACATGCAACGATGTTGTTTATATTAATAATATGAATATTTATATGTACAAAACAAGATCATGGCCTTTAACATCTAGGCTCTTCGACCTAATAAGCACATAAGCCTCCTAGCTTATAACACTTGGCTAACCATCCTACAAAACATGTTACAATTTATGATTACAACCGGGGCTCGGCCTTGGGATATTATAATTCCCTACCCTTATTTTTGCACTATCCTCGGTACAACTTGTTTATACATATACAATTCAAAAATTCTTCAAAAAGGCTCCAAGCTTTAGCTATTATAATCCTATTATCCACTTGGTGCTTAAAGTGCTCTACCTTTAACCACCAATTTTGGTGTTCATACTACAGCTGGAATTCAATTTCTCTATTCCATAGAGATGCTTCAGGAAGAATTGCACTCATTTTTCCTTATTACATTCTTCAATTAAACCTCATTGAAATCACTGATTGGTTGTAGATCCATGACGTTCCACCTAGCCTTAGATCTCACTATTGATAAACTCTCAGTAGTGTATCACCCCCAAGTAGGGGCTATAACTCCATCAGGTAAATGGTTTCCCAAGATAACCATGCCCCACAATCAATATCAACATGGTCTAGGGAAAGGTACCAAACCTCAGCAGCAGTCCAACCAATGGTCTCTCTTCCCCACATGCTTGTACAACCCAAGGTAGTATGCACCTTCACTTTCCAATAGTTCATTGTTTGCTCAACTTCCCTTCCAGGGCTCCAACACAGGCCGAACAAGAAGTCTCAGAGCACCATGGCTTCAGGAGTTCCAACTTCCCTTACAGGTCTCTAGGTACCCTTCAGGCCTCATACCGGGGAACCTATCTCCACAATTCTCCCTCCAGGGATCCAACCTTCTCCAAGGAACCCAAGGATAAGTGTACACACACCTAGATCCACCGGGGATCCACAGGGTAAGATCTGTTGTCTCCAATCAACATCTTCCCCAGAGCTACTCTTTGCAATCAACATTCCAACTTTAATCAATATCATCTCATATGCATCACACACATGCAATTATCATGAGATAACATAAAAGAATCCATTTAGGAACTCAAACTTAGTTCAAATAGGATTCAACTTTTCCCAAAAACCTGAAATTCTATTTCATAATTCCTCTTGGTTGTTTCCATATCAAGAATGCAGCCTTCCTTGTGGTTTTACACAAGCACCAAACTGCATACCATTTTTCCTGCAATGCTTCATCTTACATACATCCAACAAATTGTCAGTGTTTCCTGTACATCATAATTCAATTGAAATATGTACAAAACCTTATGCAATGATATTAGAATTGCCTACACCTAGCAATTCAATTACAATTACCAAACAATTTAACAAAATAGAATGACTCATCATTCAATGCATATGAATGTTCATAATTAATATCTGTAAGTTCATTACTTCTTTTTATGAACAAGAAATTTTTCTATAGTCAATGCTTACGTGACTACTTGACTTGCAACTTTCCTGTTGCAATGTCTAACAACTCCTTAAATGTCCCCAAATCCATGAGTTAACCACATTTCAGTTGTTAGTAACAATTATTTCCATGCAATAATATATATGCATGTACTTACAAAACACATTCAACAATTGCATTTAAGTATACAATTCTATCACTTACTATGCATGAGTGTCATTCTCAATGCACATTTATTCAATGCACATTGCATTGATTTACATAATTCTCTTTATCTCAGTCATGTATCTCGCCATCCATAAGTTGGAATTATGGCCAATGTCTTGACACATTCTCCACACACTTCCTATTGTCTTCCCAATTAATTGGATGCCTTCCTTTTTGACCTGAACACTACACCAAAAATATAATTATGTGGTGTTCATTAGTGTTAGCAAAAAGGTTGCAATCCAAGTTTTATTTAAAGGTAGGAAGCTTTTGGTACCTATGTGATTCATAACCTTTCCATATCCATAGTTTTCGATATCCAACCATGTCCTAGTCTCATAGATGACTAGCTTTACTGGCATTCATTCCTATAACAAGTTATTATCTTTTATTTCTTTGGTTACTACCCCATAACCAAATTAACATGACATTATACTATGTCAGTGTGTTCATTCAAAAGATAAAATATTTGATAACTATAACAGGTCTCTATCCTTTACCACCTCTAGTGGTATCTTATTCATTTTATTGCATTTAAATAATACCATATTGTGTATTATAAAATTCTATCAGAGAAATTCTTACTTGAATTTCCCTTTGGAAGTTATGCAACATAATTTCAAAAGAGAAATACTTACCTACATAGTTTCCATTGAATGAATTTGATGTTAACTAATTAGTTGATGATAGTAGAAGCTTTCATGCTTCTTTCATCAAACTTATAACCAACACTTCAACTTTTTGTTTCTTCCTTCCATATGCGGCAACATCATCAACAACACTTGCAACAGGAAAGAATTATTTTCTTTGGTTGTCCCAACAAGCCATAACATACTTGTTGCCACAGAAATTGCAGCAACTTCCTTATCCATAAACAACTTTTCATTGTTGATCCCAAAAGTCTTCAATTCTTCCCAGATTCTTGAATCTTCGTGTGTTCTCATTGTAGTCATTGTACATGATGAGTTCTGACCTGAGCACTTTCTAGCCAATCACTCTTGGTTTCCTTCACATTTCCAGTCACATACTAAGTTGATATTAACCTTCATCTTTCATTAATTTCCTGGATCCAACTATCCCAACTCATACTTGGATGAATTAAAATTCCAAACCAAGTTGTATTATAGACTCTGGATTCTTCAACATCCATTTACTTTTTCGAACTGAACTACTTTATCCTTTTTCTGACTGACTACCTTAGTACTTGAGGTTTCTTGTACCTTCTCTTCTCTTTGACTACTAGTCTAAAACTTGACTTTCATATCCAATATCTATTCATACTGTAAGGATGCACATATGCCCCCTTTTCAAGTTGCATTTATTTGACATCCATCGGGTTTTTTTTTTTGAGACATTTCTTCAGTTGCATTGCTAAAATTTATCTAATAGCTATAGATATGGGAATTCCTTGGACTGTTCTTAGATTCCTTCTTTATCCAGGCAAGGGAGTTCCTTGTGATGGAAGTTTAAGACAGTATGGTGTTGGTCCAACCAATCCATACTGATTTAACAGTCATATGAACCCAAAGAAAAGATGGTCCAATCTACCTTGGTGCTCAGCCCAATCATGCCCACTTGACCTAACTTAACCAACTCAATTAATTTTCTCTTGGATCCTATAGCCAACTGTACCAATAAATATTTCCCATGCTTTCTTCTTGGAAATTGCAATATTTCCACTACTTAGGAATCTATATAGCTATGACTAGCTCTTAAATCAACTAAAAATAGTAAATGCATGGTTATTGATCATACCTTCTACTTCAATCATGTGTGATTGAAACTATGCTTGCTTGTTGTCTAGGCTACATAGGTCCTTGGTAAAAATTTAATGCAAACCCCTATTTCACCTAAGTTGCATGACCTCCTAGCCTAGGATCGATCAATTTGATGGAGTTGAATTGGCTCTCAGGCTCCTGTTGAGCCCCAAAACCTTATCCACAATATTTTTTTCCTTCCTCATGCTCAAAATAGTGAACGAGGATCTTTTCAAAACATGTAGAATCCTTTAAGGGGCCCTGTGCCAAGTTAGGGGCCAATCGATGATACCCGAGGATTTTTGGGACTTCTCACTCCACCCGTTGTAGGTCCGAACTCACCTAACCTTTCGGGCTCTTCTCTAGGCTTCTCCTCCTTCCAAATTCATCTTTCAAGCCCTAGCCCTTTTCCTTCAGCAGTGATAGCATATGACCGTGGATATGAGCAGGTGCCAAACCAATAGGCGCTTACTCTGTGCTTCATTTTTTTCGGCTTTGGGTGTTTTCAAATCACCACAATACCAATATCTTGAGCTCTGAACTCTTGAAGTTTGAAACTGACATGAGAGGGATCAACGGTCCCCGCTCTCTATCCAAATAAATGACCACAAATATCTTCGAGACTCTGTGATTTAGGATTTCCAAAGTGTTCAATGCCAAAAAGATCTAGAGTGACAACTCTCCAGAGTGTCGGATCTTCTGACACACCTCCATGACTATCAATGGTCACAATGAACTCCAACGCTTTGGCCTTCGAAATTTCTCAACCCACGAGACCCCTCTTTCCTCCGAAGTGGCTATCCTTTGAAGTGAAAGATATGATGACACTTTTTCTCTGTTGATGGACGACGGAGATAAAATTTCTCTCTTAGGAATTCGAGAGTTCTTTCTCCACCCAACTCCATCTTCCTATGGAGTGTTTCTACTCCGAAGTGCAGGTATTGGTGACACCTGTCCCCGTAGGATCAACAAGAAAGATCTGCTTCAACTATCAATGACTTTGGAAGCTCTCCACCCTTTTGCACTAGCTTCCTCTGAAATGTAGGATCTTTCACCACGTGTCTCCAAACAATGGGTGACTGATATATTCTTCACTACTCTGGGCTTCAATGATTTTTAAAGTACCACACTTCAAATCCTATGGAGGTAACAATATTGTCATGTGTCCTCCTATGCCAACGACTAGGATTTAATTTCTCTCTTCGAGCCTTCAATATTTTTTCACACTCCTCGATTGAAATATCATGGAGTTTTGTTGCTCCATATTTCATGATCTGCTGACACGTACTTCTGGGTGCCAATGACCATGATCTACTCCGGCCTTCAGATCTTCGGGGATTTCTCTCTCCTATGCACTCAATCTCTAAATGACTAAATTTCAAGAACTCCGAAGCACTTTGGGAATTAACCTTCATGCAAATTATCTAGATCCGAAGACTCTCTATCCTTTGTGTTCAGATCCAACAGTTGGGATCTATCTTCCTCCTATGTGCGCTCCTCCTTGTCTAGATGTAGATCTTTGATGGTCCAAATCAAATCTCATAGCCAATCTGACGGCTGTAGTAGAGCTCCTCCCTCTTGATATTTGTTATTTCCTTCCAATGAAGGAACTTTGAAAAGATTCAAAGGTTGTGGCCTTTGATTCTTCTATGAGCCCAACTACTTGGATATCGACTGTGCTTATGAGAAAACGCTATCTCAAACTTGAAGAAAGTTCATCTGCGCACACTTTTGTTATCTCCCCTGAGCTTTGAACTTGCTCTAACTTCCAAAGAGTCTCATCCCTTCTCTCCCTCAAAGGATTCTTGCACCCTCCTAACACTTTGTGTACTCATTTCATTGGCTCTATGCACACCTGGCAGAGCTTACAGGGTTTTCAGTAACACTAGTTGTGCCTCCTTTGCACAAACTTTTCTTAGTTCTTTCGATGCGGTCTGCTCAATCAAGAATCCTCATTGTTCCTTCTCTAAGCCTTTTTCTATTCTTAAAACATGAATTCGAGTGCTAGCCCCCTTTTTCTTCGGTCCCCAAATCATGTGACTACAAGATGTGACCAAGCACCAAGTTGACAGGCTCTTATCGAAACTTCAGTGCTTCAGAACTTTTGGCTTTGGAGAATTTCACACCTTCTTCTCTCATTTATTTTGAATGCCGAGCTGGAGAACATGTGGATTGGGGTGGAACTACAGTCCATGGCTCCTTAGCAACTAATGGCTCGATTGACTATGGAGCTCTAGCTTTGTGAGTTTTCAAAGTATCGTTGCATAGATCCACTCAAGTGTCAGACCGGTGAATTCACAAACAACACATCAATGATCTGCACCTTCTTGTTAACCAATGGCGATGATCAACTCTCGAACTCTGACTTTCAGAGTTACAAACTATCCATACTCTAAATTCTTATAGAGTTTCAAGTCTCTGGACTACTGCATTTGTTATCACATGTCCTCCGTCATCAACGGTCGAGGTAGACTCCGGCCTTCGGGCCTTTGGTAGTATTCATACATAAGCACTTGTTGACCAAGTTCCTTCAAAGTTCCAAGTCTCTAGACTTCACAATATGGTTCCATGCATCTAGTGTCACCATCAGGGATCCCACTAACCATTCTCAAGAAGAGTGCCACATGGTGGAATACTAGAAGCAAACACATCGCCCAATCAAAAGAGTGACATGTGTCATGTTCTAACTAGCATTTAAATCTTCCAAAGGTTCTTAACTCACTAAAACATGGTACATATCCCATGTGTCCACATCATCCCCGGTGACGTCAGCAAGCCATGCCACTTCAGGCCTTCGGGCTTCGGTACTTTGGAAGATTTCCCACTAGCACACTTCAATTCTCTCGAATGTTGAAATCCTGAATACATTGATCTGCAGACACATGCTTCCTTTAATGAACGGTCCAGATCAACTCTATACTTCGGGAATTTGGGATTTTTCACTCTAACACACTCCATTTCTCCCGAAGTGCCCAAATTTCGAACTACTATGAGATCTATGGCTCACAATCACTTGTGTGCAGATCAGATGGCTGATATTTTTTCTTCACCACTGTGCCTTACCTCTTTCTCTTGACTCGATCTAATGGCTTTGATTTGTCTTCGGTCGATCCAATGGTCAAGCACTTTCACTATATCTATGGCATAGATCCCCTCTGGAACTTCAAATCTTCGACCCTTTTTCTCCCTTTTACAACAAGTAACTTCAAAAATCCAGAGCGGTGAAGTCCCGAAGGACTTCGGTGCTTAACCACCATGCTCCTTTTCCCCGATATGATGGTTTTGAAGGATCCTCCTTCTCCCGAACAAATCCTATGGTCCAAATTATAAAATTTGTGGCCCAATACCAAGGTTGTGGTGGTATCCTTCCTCTGTAGTTTTTATTGAACCATTATACTTCCTATGCTTCTAAACACAGTCCAAGTGTTCACACAATGCCTTCCTAACCCTCAAGAATTCTCTGAACTTCAAATTTTATCCCTCTCGACAAAAATTCACTCTGACACCCTTTCTTCATTAACCACCTATCTATCCCATCCAATCTCAATGTTGAAACCATGGCTCTCATACCATTTTGTAATGTCCCCAACAACCAACAAGTCGGGAAACATACCCCCATAAACATTTTTTTTCTTTGATACCATTTTGTAACATCCATGGCCACCAACAAGTCGGCCATGGTACCTCATAGAAATAACAATTATCATTTGAATATATATAAACATAAACAAACAACATATTCTGCTAATACACAGATTAATGTGGAATAACAGTAAGCCTATACATACAGCATATACAAGCAATACTCATCAATATAGAATGTATAAATACACAACATGTAAATGAACAGAGGATTGGTACTTATCTTTTAATTGAAGTACACCAACTGTGTGCAGACCTTCCACAAACCTCCCAGCCATAGAACGTGCTTCTCATCCCTCTCAACAGTGATTCACCCCCGAGCTGGGACTAAACTCCACACGGCTAAAGGGACTCCTAAGCTAGGAAGGGACAATAGGAAGTTGCACAGTACAACAGGAAGTATTTCCTCCAAGGAGCCAATTACACCCATAGCTCACAGACTCTCCATTAGTTATCCTTGACAAGTGATTTGGTCCTTTATTCATCTTCCCTAGTTTTCCTATTACCTCAAAACCAAATTCATGGAACAATAATATCCATCTACAGATCCTCCCCTCCACCACAGGCTTGTTGACTAGATATTTGAGGGCAGAATAATCTATGAACATTTTAAAATGCTTTCCCAATAAGTAATTCATGAATTTTTGAAGTGCATACACCATGGCTAGGCCTCCCCTTTCTGTGGTGTTGTATTTTTTCTCAAATTATGATAACTTCCTTCTTGCAAAGGAAATAGAATGATCTAATTCACCTGCTCCTAGTTGTGCCAGAATTGCTCCAAGTGCTATTGCGGATGCATCTACATTCACATGAAATGTTTTTTCCCAATCTAGAAACACCAATATAGGTGTTGTCGCCATATTCACCTTCAAAGTATCCAATCCCTACTAACAATCCTCATTCCACTGAAATTTGGTGTCCTACTTCAACATCTTTTCCATTGGCACAGTAATATGTGGATACCCTTTGATAAAATTCATGTAGTACCATGTATGTCCAATCATGGATCTTAAGTGGCGCACTGACTTTGGTTGTGGTAAGTTCATAATTACAACAATCTTAGTAGGGTCAACCAGTAAACCCTATTTTCACACTATATGTCCCAATAGTATCCAAAAAGGTGTGCCAAAAATGCATTTCTTGATGTTTAATGAGATTTGACATTGTCTGCATCTTTCCAACATTAGTCTTAAATATTCAACATGATCTTTCAAAATAATAAAAACAATCCAATCATCCAAATATACTTCTAATAGATTATGTATGAAATATTTAAAATCATCTATAGACACAATTGAAAAGAATGTCGATGCATTCTTCAATCGAAAGGGCATAATTGTATACTGGTAGGATCCCCATTTAATATCAAAGGTAGGCTTATTCCTATCCTTTGGAGATATTTTGATTTGATGATAACCTAAGAATCCATCTGTGAATGAATATGCTTCTTGGCCTCCCACATTCTCCAATACCTCATCTTTAAAATGGGTAGGGAAAGGATCATGTAAGAAAGCATCATTTAATTTCCTTAGATCTACACAAATTCTTATACCTCCTTGCTTCTTTTCCTAGACTACCTTGGGACTGATTGTTTGGATTCCTCCATTATCTCTATTATACCATGATCTAGGTGGATATTGGTAGCCACCCACCTTTTCCAACTGACTCAAACAGTTTTCTAGCAATTTTGGTAATTTACTATTTTTAGCAGTTTTTAACTTCTGGGGCCATTTTGAGGACCTAAATGAAGGTTTTTTGGGATATAGATTTTCAATTATGGACAAAGTCTTTGATTTAACCCCCTAAATGAATCTCCTTGATGATACCTTTCCAACGAGCTATTGTGCGCCCCAAACAGAGATCGTATGCCAAAGTTACGCCCCCGAGAAGTTGATCCACCAAACTACCCAAAACGGGATCCACAAAACTGTTGTCTTTTCATCTTTCAGGGTTTGGGTTTTGGATTTTATTTATGATAAAAACAAATTTGGAGCCTCATTGTAAAATCATCTTCTTTCAAATGCGAGTAGAAGACACATATTTTCTCAAAAATAAGATGCCACCATTCTAATGAGTCTTTCACTCTATATTTTTACAGTCTGTTTACATTTTTGCTCATTAATAGAAAATTGTGTATTACTGTAAATATGTGTTTATCGTTGCATCTCTGATACATTTATGTTATATTATTGGATATCCGAGATAATTTTCTACATTGCTTTATTTTATCTCCGCTCTCATTTCGTGCCGAAAATAATCCACATCATACTAGCTTCTAACATTCAGACAAGTTCTTATTTCACTTTTTGCTTATACATTGGATTCAACCTGTATAGTTTATGTCTGACAGGTATAGCATCCTATTTTAGGGGTATCTTCATCTCACCTAGCTCACCTGTCATTCATTTCGTCCTTGTAAAGGTTGTTGGAAACAAGTCATTGTATTCACGCAATAACTTTGTTATCCTTTCTACTGTATTCTCATCCCAGTAGTCTTCAATGCTTTCCATTTTAGGGTTTTCTTCTCTCCCAATGTTCACTTTCTTGACCTTAATTGGTGCAGAAAATGCTTCTAACTCTAGAGATGAACCTTCCACCTCTCTCTATCCTTCAATCTCTATTATTTGAATGTTGTGTGGATCATCTTCATCTGTTGCATCCTCTGCGACATGATAACATGAGAGTAAATATTTGATTGTTTTTGTGTTCTATTGTTGATATTTTGTTATGATTTCCACCTCAGATTCCTCAAAAAATATCATTCCATATATCATCTTCAGATATGAATCAATATCGGGGTTATCATGATCAAATGAGAAAGTTACCACAAAATTATGTTCTAATATTGTCCATTCTGTAGTTCCTTTGCGTATCTCCTAGTCTATGTACTAGTTCCCCGGTATCCCTTCCAATGTATGAATCAAGTAATGATTGAATTCCTATGGTGGTGTCAACCTCCATTATGTTCTACATTTCTCTAGTTTCCCAACTAGCCTTCCTCATCCATCATATTTCTTCAATGTATTGTTCACTTGTTCTTCTTCAAATCTAATGCACATAAACCTTTTACACTGATACTAGTCCTTAATTGTTTCCTTGTGTGCACCCAACCATCATGCAAGTGTTTTCTTGAGTGCAATATCCAAGGATAAAAAAATCTTATTTTCCA
This sequence comes from Picea sitchensis, assembly GCA_010110895.2. NCBI lineage: Eukaryota > Viridiplantae > Streptophyta > Pinopsida > Pinales > Pinaceae > Picea > Picea sitchensis. Next base: position 55,415 of record SNQJ01S0056209.1, read on the forward strand.
AAAAAAATTCCTCATAATTGGTTAAGAATTCTTCTAAGTCATTCAAACCATGAAAAGTGGGAGCTTCCCTTATCTCTGTACCAACCCACCTTATTGTGCAGTCTATTCTTGCACACCTCCTTGTGGAGACTTCATGCAGTCTCTATTGCAAGTTCTCCAAACCTGTGTTTGAGTCTAAAGCACATGATGTAATGCTTCTCTAGTTGAGTACCCCATCTGTAGTTGGGTTGACATAATATTCTTCTTTTGCAGTAGTCCTATATAACTAATTTATTTCTTCCAAGTCTAGACAGGTCACCTCTACAAACGTTTCTCCTTCTGAAGGATCCAATGGTGCAATCACTCTTTATTTTTTTTATTCAAAAGTCATTTTCCATGTCTTCAAGTTTATCATAGAATGGTTATAAAATGCCTAATACAATCCAAGTAATGTTGGGTAGGGTGTTGTGCCATCTATTATCTCTATCACTTCGAAATCTACCATAGTGCGCACTCCATCCAAGTCTACAGTCACACCTTTAAGTCTTCCAAATGGTAACACTATATGTTGATTTTCTAATTTCAACTGGACAGGTGAATATCCTAATGTGGGTTCCCCCATATCTTGCCATGTCTTCTTAGGTAAGGCATTTACTTCAAACCCTAAATCAAGTATAATATCTCTCATTTTGAAATCCCCATTGTTGGAATTTATCATGAATTCCCTACTTGTTCTTCTTCTTGTATGGATATCATTGATTTTATTTTGTTCTAACTTCCCTTCTACTTATGTGTATCATATTTCTAGTTGTAATATCCCTGACCACCAACAGGTCAGGAAACATCACCACATAAACATTTTTTTTCTCTGATACCATTTTGTAACATCCATGGCCATCAATAGGTGGGCCATGCTACCTCATAGAAATAACAATTATCATATCCATATATATATATAAACATAAACATACAACATATTTTTCTAATACACATATTAATGTAGAATAAAAGTAAGCCTATACATACAACATATACATGAAATACTCATCAATATAGCATGCACAAATACATATCATGTAAATGACTAGAGGATTGGTACTTATCTTTTAATTGAAGTACACCATCTCTGTGCAAACCTTCCACGAACATCCCAGCCATAGACCACGCTTCTCATCACTCTCAATAGTGAGTCACCCCCGAGTTGGGACTAAACTCCACCCGGGTAAAGGGATTCCTAGGCTAGTCAAGGACAACAAGAAGTTGCACAATACAACAGGAAGGATTTCCTCCAAGGAGCCACTTACACCCACAACTCACAAACTCTCATTCCCCACATGTCTGTCCCACCCTAAGATCATACACCTTCATTGTCCCACATTTCATCGGTTGCTTCACCTCCCTTTCTAGGGATTCAGCAACATGCCAGATCAAGAATTCTCATAGCTATATAGGTGCTACTAGACTCCCTCCAGGAGAACTCACTTCCTTAGCACACTCTCTCACCTAGAGAGAGTCGCTCACAAGCCTGAAAACCTGCTTCTTCTATCCACGGGCCTGACAACCCGCTTCTTCACTCCCTCTACTCAACACACAAGCATGGTGATGGAAACAACATCAATTGGACATGGGGGATGGTAATGAAAGAGAAATACACAGGCAACCCGTAGGGTATAGGTGTCGCAAGGGTATCAATTCAAGCTTGTAGCAAAGGTTTAGGGTGGTTGAGGAATTCAACAATGGTGGAAATGGTTCACTGTGTGCTTGCTCAGTGCGTGAATGAATGTGGCAACCCCTGACCAGAAGGGAGAGAATGGGGAGAATGGTTATAATCCCCACATAAATATGCATGTGCCTTGGATGACACTTGTCTCTCTAAGAGCATGTTCTTCTCCACTTGGAACTTGTTCCTCTCCCCAAAGGAACTTAGGATGAGTTAATATCCTCTTTACAGCCTTTATAATAATAATTATATATTATTCTCTTGGGTTTAAGCTCTTAAGAGTATCCCTTTTTCCCCCAATCTCCTAGCCTCCTCCCTTGCCCGAGCTAGTGGAGATTAGTCCCCCATACTCCTTTTTCATGGTTTGTCTACACACCGCTATGTTGTTTTTATTAATAATATTAATATTTATATGTACAAAACAAGTTCTTGGCCTTTAACATCTAGGCTCCTCAACCTTATAAGCACATAAGCCTCCTAGCTTATAACACTTGGCTCACCAGCCTACAAAACATGTTACAATTTATGATTACAACTAGGGCTCGGCCTTGGGATATTACAATCCCCTCCCCTCATTTTTGCATAATCCTCAGTGCAACTTGTTTATACATATACAATTCAAAAATTCTTCAAAAAGGCTCCAAGCTTTAGCTATTAGAATCCTTTTATCCACTTGGTGCTCTACTTTTAAGAACCAATTTCAGTCTTCATACTACAGTTGTAATTCAATTTCTCTATTACATAGAGTTGCTTCAATAATAATTCAACTCATTGTTCCTTATTACATTCTTCAATTAAACATCATTGAAAGCACCAACTCGTTGTAGATCCACGACGTTCCACCCAGTCATAGATCTCATTATTGATAAAATATCAGTAGTGTATCACCCCCAAGTAGGGGCTATGACTCCATCAGGTAAATGGATTCCCAAGATAACCAGGGCCCACAATCAATATCAACATGGTCTAGGGAAAGTTACCAAACCTCAACAGCAATCCAACCAATGGTCTCTCTTCCCTAAATGCATGTACAACCCAAGGTAGTATGCACCTTCACTTTCCAACAGTTCATCGACTGCTCAACTTCCCTTCCAGGGCTCCAGCATAGGTTGAACAAGAAGTCTCAGAGCACCATGGCTCCAAGAGTTCCAACTGCCCTTACAGGTCTCCAAGTACCCTTCAAGCCTCATACCAGGGAACCTATCCCCACACTTCTCCCTCCAGGGATCCAACCTTCTCCAAGGAAACCCAAAGAGAAGTGTACACACACCTAGATCCATCGGGGATCCACAGGGTAAGATTTGTTGTCTCCAATCAACATCTTACCCGGAGCTACTCTTTGCAATCAACATTCCAACTTTAATCAATATCGTCTCATCTGCATCACACAAATTCAATTATCATGAGATAAAATAAAAGAATTCATTTAGGAACTCAAACTTAGTTCAAAGGGGATTCAACTTTTCCCAAAAACCTAAAATTATATTTCATAATTCTTCTTGGTTGTTTCCATATTAAGAATGCATCCTTCCTTGTTGTTTTCCACAAGCACCAAACTGCATACCATTTTTCCTGCAATGCTTCATCTTTTATACATCCAACAAATTGTCAGTATTTCATGTACATCATAATTCAGTTGAAATATGTACAAAACCTTATGCAATGATCTTAGAATTTCCTACACCTAGTAATTCAATCGCAATTACCAAACAATTTAACAAAATAGAATGACTCTTCACTCTATGCATATGAATGTTCATAATTAATATATGTAAGTTCATTGCTTCTTTTTATGAACGAATTTTTTTTATCTAGTCAATGCTTACGTGACTACTTGACTTGCAAATTTCATGTTGCAATGTCTAACAACTCCTGAAATGTCCTCAAATTCATGAGTTAACAACATTTCAATTGTTAGTAACAATTATTTCCATGCAATAATATATATGCATGTACTTACAAAACACATTTAGCAATTGCATTTAAGTATACAATTCTATCACTTACTATGCATGAGTGCAATTCTCAATGCATATTTATTCAATTTAGCTTGCATTGAATCACATAATTCTCTTTATCTCTGTCATGTATCTTACCATCCGTACGTTGGAATTTTGTCCAATGTCTTGCACATTCTCCACACACTTTCTATTGTCTTCCTAATTAATTGGATGCCTTCCTTTTCGACCTGAACACTACACCAAAAATATAATTATGTGGTGTTCATTAGCATTAGCAAAAAAGTTGCAGCCCAAGTTTTATTTAAAGGTAGGAATCTTTTGGTACTTGTTTGTTTCATCACCTTTCCATATCCATACTTTTCCATATCCAACCATGTGTTGGTCTCATACTTGACTAGCTTTACTGGAATTCATTCCTATAACAAGTTCTTATCTTTTATTTCTTTGGTTACTACCCCATAACCAAATTAACATCGAATTATACTATGTTAGTCTGTGCATTCAAAAGATAAAATCTTTGATAACTACAACATGCCTCTATCCTTTACCACCTCTAGTGTTATCTTATTCATGTTAATGCATTTAAATAATACCATATTGTGTATTATAAAATTCTATCAGGGAAATTCTTACCTCAATTTCCTTTTGGAAGTTATGCAACATAATTTCAAAAGAGAAATACTTACTTGCATAGCTTCCATTGAATGAATTTGATGTTACCTGATTAGTTGATAATAGTAGAAGCTTTCATGCGTATTTTATCAAACTTATAACCAACACTTCAAATTTATGTTGCTTCCTTCCATATGCAACAACATCATCAACAAAACTTGCAACAAGAAAGAATTATTTTCTTTGGTTGTCCCAACAAGCCATAACATACTTACTTCCACAGAAATTGCAGCAACTTCCTTCTCCATGAACAAATTTTCATTGTTGATCCCCAAAGTCTTTAATTCTTCCCAGATTCCTGAATCTTCTTGTGCTCTCATTGTAGTCACTGTACATGATTAGTTCTGACCTGAGCACTTTCTAGCCAATCACTCTTGGTTTCCTTCATATTTCCAGTCACATACTAAGTTGATATTAACCTTCATCCTTCATTAATTTCCTGGATCCAACTATCCCAACTCACACTTGGATGAATTAAAATTCCAAACCAAGTTATTTTATAGACTACAGATTCTTCAACATCCATTTACTTTTTCAAACTGAACTACTTCATTATTTTTCTGACTGACTACCTTAGTACTTGAGGTTTCTTGTACCTTCTCTTCTCTTTGACAACTAGTCTCAAACTTGAATTTCATAGCCAATATCTATTCATACTGTAAGGATGAGCATATGCCCCCTTTGCTAGCTGCATAGAATTATTTGACATCCATATTTTTTTATTTTTTTTGAGACATTTCTTCAGTTGCATTGCTAAAATTTCTCTAATAGCTACAGCCCTAGGAATTTCTTGGACTGTTCTCATATTCCTTCTTTACCCAAGCAAGGGAATGCCTTGTGATGGCAGTTTAATATAGTATGGTGATGGTCCAACCAATCCATACCGATTTAACAGTCATATGAACCCAAAGGAAAGATGTTCCAATCTGCCTTGGTGCTCGGCCCAGTCATGCCCACTGGACCTGACTTAACCAAATCAATTAATTTTCTCTTGGCTCCTGTACCCAACTTTACCAGCCAATATTTCCCATGCTTGCTTCTTGGAAATTGCAATCTTTCCACTACTTAGGAATCTATATAGCTATGACTAGCTCCTGAATCAACTAAAAATAGTAAATGATGGTTATTGATCATACCTTCTACTTCAATCATGTGCGATTGAAACTATGCTTGCTTGTTTTCCAAGATGCATAGGTCCTTAGTACACTTATGATTCAAACCCCCTCTTCCTCCTAGGGTGCATGACCTCTCAACCTAGGATCGATTAATTTGATGGAGTCAAATTGGCTCGCAGGCTCCTACTAAGCCCAAAAACCTTATCTAAAGGGTTTTGTTTCCTTCCTCGTGCTCGAAATAGTGAACGGGGATCTTTTCAAACCCACAGAATCCTTTAAGGGACCTTGTGCCAAGTTAGGGGCCAATCGATGATGCCCAAGCAGTTTCAGGACCTCTCACTCCACCCGGTGCATGTCCTAACTCACTTAACCTTTCGAGCGCTTGTCTAATCTTCTCATCCTTCTAAATTCAAATTTCAGGACCTAGCCCTTTTCCTTCGGTGGTGATAGCATATGATCGCAGATATGAACAGGCACCAAATCAAAAGGTGGTTACTCTGTGCTTCATATTTTCTGTCTTCGGGTGTTTTCAAATCACCACAATGCCAATCTCATGAACTCTGAACTTGCAAAGTTGACAATTGACATGAGAGGGATCAACAGTCCCCGCTCTCTATCCAAATAACCAACCACAAATATCTTCAAGACTCTCCAGAGTGTCAGATATTCTGACACATGTCCACGAATGTCAATGGTCACGATGAACTCCAGCACTTCAGCCTTCGGGAGTTCTCAACCCACGCAACCCCACTTTCCACTGAAGTGGTTATCCTTCGATGTGAAGGATATGCTGACACTTTTCCTTTGCTGATGGATGAAAAATATGAAATCTGGCTCTTTGGCCTTTAGGATTTCTTGCTCCACCCAAATTCATCTTCCTCTGGAGCGTTGTTTCTCCGGAGTGAAGGATCTCATGACACCTTTCCTCGTAGGATCAATCGGAAATATCTACTTCGACTAACGACGACTTCAAAATTTCTCCACCATTTTGCACTGGCTTCCTCTGAAATGTAGGATATTTCACCATGTGTCTCCAAACGAAGGATGGCTGAGATATTCTCCGCTACTCTAGGATTCAGGGATTTTTGAAGTACCACACTTTAAATCCTATGAATTTAATGATCAATTGTCATGCGTCCTCCTATGCCAATGGCTAGGATTTACTTTTCCTCTTCGAGCCTTCAAGATATTTTCACACTCCTTGATTGAAATATCTCAGAGTGTTGTTGCTCTTGATTTCATGATCTGTTGACACATACTTCTAGGTACCAATGACCAGGATCTACTCTGGACTTTTGGTCTTCAGGGATTTCTCTTTCCTGTGCACTTGAGCTCTAAATTCCTGAATTTCAAGAAATCCGAAGGACTTCGGGAATTAACCTTCATGCAAATTACCTGGATTCAAGGAATCTCTATATGTCGTGTTCAAATCCAATAGTTGGGACCTATCTTCCTCCTCTGCACGCTCCTCCTTATCTAGACGTAGATTTTTTATGGTCCAGATCAAATCTCACAACCAATCTAACGGATGTAGTAGAGATCCTCCCTCTTGATCTTTGTTACTTCCTTCCGTTGAAGGAACTTTGAAAAGATTCAAAGGTTGTGGCCTTTGATTCGTCTGTGAGCCCAACTACTTTGATCTCGACTCTGCTTATGAGAAAACACTATCCTGAACTTGAAGCAAGTTTATGTGTGCACACTTGTGTTATCTCTCTCGAGCTTTGAACTTGCTCTGAACTCAAAAGGGTCTCAACACTTCACTCCTTCAAAGGATTCTTGTGCCCTCCTGGCACTCTGTGTACTCCTTGCACTGGCTCTATGGACACCTGCCAAAGCTTACAGGGTTTTCAGTAACACTAGTTGTGCCTCCTCTTCATAGAGTTTTCTTACTTCTTTCGATGTGGTCTACTCAAGAAAGAATCCTCACAGTTACTTCTCTAAGCCTTTTTATATTCTTAAAACACGAATTCGAGCATTGGCCCCCTTTTTCTTTGGTCCCCAAATCATGTGACTACAAGTTGTGACCAAGCACTAAGTTGATAGGCTCTTATCGAAACTTCAGTTCTTCAAAACTTTTGGCTTTGGATAATTTCACGCCTTCTTCTCTAATTTGTTTTGAATTTCGAGCTGGTGAACACGCAGAGTGGGGTGGAACTATGGTCCATGGAACCTTAGAAACTAATGGTTGATATTTACTACGAAGCCCCAGCTTCGTGATTTTTTGAATTACCACTGCATAGATCCACTGTAGTGTCGGATCCTTGAATTCACAAATAGCACATCAAAATTCTGCACCTTCTCGTTAACCAATGGCCACGATCAACTCTGGGACTCTGACTTCAGGAGTTACGAACTTCCATACTCTAAATTATTCTCGAGTGTCAAGTCTTTGGACTATCGCATCTATTTTCGCATGTCCTCTATGATCAGCGATCGAGGTAGACTCCGGCCTTCGGGCCTTTGGGATTCTTCATAATTAAACACTTGGTGACCAAGTTCCTTCGGAGTTCCAAGTCTCCAGACTTTACGATCTGGCGCCACGCGTCCACTATCACCATTAGGGGCCCCACTAACCAGTCTCAAGAAGAGTGCCACATGGTGGAATACTAGAAGCATACATGTGGCCCAATCAGATGGGTGAAATGTGTCACGTTCTAACTATAATTTCAATCGTCCAAAGGTTCTTAAATCATTGACACATGGTACATATCCCATGTGTCCACATCATCCCAGGTGATGTCAGCAAGCCACATCACTTTGGGCCTTCAGGCTTCAGGACTTCGTAATATTTCCCACTAGCACACTTCAATTATCTCGAATGTCGAACTCCCGAATACGTTAATTTTCCAACTCATGCCTCCTTTAATGAATGGTCCAGATCAACTCTAGACTTCAGGAATTTGGGAGTTCTCACTCTAACACACTCCATTTCTCCCGAAGTGCCCAAATTTTGAACTGTTGTGAGATCTATGGATCACAATCACTTGCGCACATATCTGATGGTTGAGATTTGTTCTTCACCAGTGCGCCTTACCTCTTTCTCTTGACTCGATCTAATGGCTCTGATCTATCTTTGGTTGATCCAACAATCAAGCACTTTTCCCCAGATCTACGGCATATATCCTCTCCAGAACTTCGGTTCTTCGATGCTTTTTCTCCCTTTTACGACAAGTAACTTCAAACAGTCAGAGCAACGAACTTCCGAAGGACTTCGGTGCTTAACCACCATGCTCCTTTTCCCCGATCTGATGGTTTTGAAGGATCCTCCTTCTCCCGAACAGATCCTACAATCCAAATTATAAAATTTGTGTCCCAATACCATGGTTGTGGTGGTATCCTTCCTCTGTAGGTTTTCTTGAACCATTATACTTCCTATGCTTCTGAACACAGTCCAAGTGTTCACATGGTGCCTTCCTGACCCTCAGGAATGCTCTGAACTTTGAATTTTTCCCTCTCGACAATAATTCACTCTGAAACCTTTTCTTCATTAATCACCTATTTGGCCCATCTAGGCTCAGTTTTGAAACCATGGCTCTGATACCATTTTGTAATGTCCCCAACCACCAACAGGTTGGGCAACATCACCCCATAAACATTTTTTTTCTATGATACTATTTTGTAACATCCATGGCCATGAAGAGTCCGGCCATGGTACTGTTATAACCCTAATTTGCACCATACATGCTTACCTGGAATCAGGCCATCTCAGATCCCTTCTTTGCCAAAACACTGCTGAACAACTCTTTAAAAAACCTCTTTTATAAGGTCCCACACACCCTACTCCATTACTGCACGCGTGTACATGCTAGCTGACCTAAAACAGCCCATGTGGACCTACAAAAGCATGAAAAAAGGAAAGTTTTTGATGGAACACACAGATTTGGGTGATTTAACTGAAACTCTCGGCCATGCATGGACGGGAGTTTCAGTTAAATCACCCAAATCTGTGTGCTCCATTGGCAACTTTCCTTTTTTCATGCTTTTGTAGGTCCACGTGGGTTGTTTTAGGTCAGCTAGCATGTACACGCGTGCAGTAATGGAGTAGGGCATGTGGGCCCTTATAAAAGAGGTTTTTTAAAGAGTTGTTCAGCAGTGTTTTTGCAAAGAAGGGATCTAAGATGGTCTGATGCCAGGTAAGCATGTATGGTGCAAATTAGGGTTATAACAGGTACCTCACAGAAATAAAAATTATCATTTGAATATATATAAACATAAACACACAACATATTATGATAATACACAAATTAATGTAGAATAACGGTAAGCCTATACATACAGCATATACCATAAACACTCATCAATATAGAATGTACAAATACAAAGCATGTAAATGAACAGAGGATTAGTGCTTATCTTTTAAACGAAGTACACCAACTACGTGCGGACCTTCCATGAACCTCCCATCCATAGACCGCGTTGATCATCACTCTCAACAGTGAGTCAACCCCGAGTTGTGACTAAACTCCACACAACTAAAGGGATTCCTAGGCTAGGCAGGGACAATAGGAAGTTGCACAGTACAACAGGAACTATTTCCTCCAAGGATCCACTTATGCCCATAGTTCATAGATGTAGAGACCATAAAATACAACTTTTAATTCGATTAACATATATTTTCTTTCTCTATACGTAAATCATTCATTCACATCCTACAAGCATAAAAATTATGTTGGAATTCAAATCTATTTACAACATGAAAATAACTTAACATAACAAAATTTAATTACCTCTTCCTTATGCTAATTTTTCCGTTGACCTGGTTGTCTAGCCTCCTGTTGCCTGATGCGCTGACCAACTCTGCCCAAACCATGTTTCCTCCCTGCTAGCTAGGAGAAACCTGTCCAGCTTCCTAGCTTCAAGATACCGTAAGGCTATCCTGGTCCCCGTGCCCAAAACCCCCAGCAAACCAGTGCCCCCCGTAATGATCCTCCAAGACTGTAGAACTCCAACACAAAACTAGAAAATCCAAGCCCAAAAACCAGAACTCTCCCCCTCCAAAATGCTTCCTCCCCCCAATAATGATGATCCTCCACCTCCTAGGACTCCTCCTGTCATATCCCCTCCCCTGACTCTCTTCCTGCTCATTAATATCTTATCCCTTCA
>SNQJ01S0056210.1:7269-21613 GCA_010110895.2 Picea sitchensis
ATATATATATATATATATATATATATATAAGATAGTGAATATATAGCTAATTACCATGGGACGATATTCATTCGATCCGCCATCATTGTGACCATATTTCCTACAATGTTTTGTAGTTGTTGCTATTAAAATTCTTACGGGATGTCTAAGGCAACATTTTTTACAAGGGTAATAACATCTACCATCACCCTTTTCACCTGCTTTACTTTTTTCCCCACCTCTAACAACATTTTGTGACATTCTTCCGCACAAAAATACCCTTTCGGAACCGTCGTTGTTATAGCAAGATTGTCGCAACATCTTTAAATCGTCAAATATTTATAGTTTGATTTTAGGTCACTATTGTCACAATTGCGATGATATTGAACTAAAAATATTTCTTTTCCACCTATTTATTTTAAGTCATTTTTAACGGTCAATTTTAAGGTTACGTAAGTCATCTCTCTTGCGACGAACAAACTACAATCGTCGCTCTTGCGATGAACATTGACCATAAAAATTTAGTCAACCTACATGCGTCGAGATAGCAACGAATACGGGGTGGATTTAGAAAAAAATGAAATTTTTTTCTTGCATGTTGCGACGAAAGAGTACTTTCGTCACAAGTGGTCGTCGCAAATTTTTCAATATGTAGTAGTGAAATCATATAATCAATTGCTTATGAAATGAAATAATCAACAGTGCTAACATTTAACATACAAATTGCATAAGACATATTGTGCGAGTAGGTCGAAGGCATAGTATAAATGTTAGACACAGAACAAACGCTATACGTAAAGATTGAGATTAAACACTTCCTGAACCGACTATCTATTTGCAGAGGGTATTTATAAGTCAACGATAAATACAGAGTTAATCTTCTGTTGAATTTCAAATGGAGTAAATTACACGCAGACCACGATAATGATAGTAATAAATATAATTAATCCAAGAAGTTCTACAAACTCAAACATTATATGCCATAGGGTATTTTGTTTAGTGAAATGTTCAAAACACAGAAGTCACATTCCTTTAACTATACCGGACAATAATGAAATAACCATTAAGGAGGCATTATATGCGTGAATACCAGCTAAGGGTTTAATGAACATTACAGAAGGGTGGATTCATCCTTTACGAAGAGAAAGACAGAATATGCAATGTATTATGCTATACACAGTAAGAGCATTCCAGTCCAAACCAAAAACCCTGCATAGTCTCACGAAAATTCAACATCGGGCCTCGACATACATCAACAGAGGGACTGTAAAGAACAACGATAATAGGGAATAACGAAACCCTAGGAATTGAAATATATACACGAAAAATTGTACATATTCAATTTATCTAAGTCAAGAGGTGGAATGCCGACACCTTCAAAGATATTAAGAATGAAACGGTCGAATGATACAACTTCTTCAGGAGTGGGGATAACCCAGAAATATTCCAAGGAATAACGATAAGGGGAAGATTTAACTTAAAATTCTAACAAGAGTCACATAACGAATATTGTTTTTCATTGTAATGATTTTCCAAAGATCCACTCTATTATTTAAACCACAATAGCATCTTACAACTTACCAGGAAAGATGGATAACATTGTCCATTCCACTGGGTAACGACCTCCAAGTCGACAGTATCCCCTGTCAAGGAAAATAATACGTAGATCCATTCAGAGGGCTTCACAATGACAAAAGGAAAACTTGCTTAACCCTAAGAGAAGCTCTTATTATGTCGATTTAATGCTGAAAGTAAAAAGGTTGGTCTGGCCATGTGATCGGGCTGAGTTGGCGCGATTGGATTGGAGGAAGGTTCAGGTGAAAGCCATTGAAACTCACACACACAGGTCCTCCATCAATGGCTAGTGCAGAACTTTAACTCCTTTCTGACAAGTAACCCATTTTTCCCTTGACAAGAAAAAACGCGTAGTTATTTTAGCCCCTTCGTGACACGACTAGATGGGGACACGTTCACTCCAACTGTTTCCTTTCAGTTAATATATCGTTCAAGTGAAGAATTTGTTGGGACATATTTTAGTTAAGTCAGAGTTAACGAGGATTAGCATGAGATCTCATTACTCGAACTCTTTTAGGTAAATGGACTGGAATATCACTAACCACGAATAATTCATAAAGGAACCCATTTAATGACATGGACTATACAATGATGCCAAGTGTCATTTACTAAGCCACATATATTCAACTGAGGGGTATAGTCCCGACCTCGTGACTATATATGAGGTAAGTGAATTTTATTTCAAAGACAAATTAAATAGTCTTGCGCACAAACATAGAAACCTCATGTTTAAGGAGAGATTAGGATTATAAGTCCTAAGTCTAAACTACTATATGGATATATATATGTATATAGGTGAGTAGGTTTGAGACCAAAGGGAATTGCTAGAATCTTTGGTGAATTATCCATATAAGTTTTCTATCCAAAGTAAGTTAGACTGGTGTGGGAATGACATCATGTGGTAGGCAGAACTTAAGTTACCTCACAGAGATTTATAACAGAAATGAAGATTACCTCCTTTTACCAACGAACATATCAAATGAAATTAGAGATTAATGTCCCATAGAAAAAAAAAAATTATGGCAAATTTGAGGTACATTACATATGGTATCAGAGAAAAGGTTACAACACTTGGACCTTGAATAAGGCCAAATTAATTACTTAGCACGTATTTCTGTCTATGTAAAACTAACAAACCATTACTGTTACAAACAAAAAACTCTTTTTTGTTTTGTGTTAATCATGGCAACCCAGGATGATGCATAAACTAGACTTGAGGGGAATCCTAAATAAAGACCTCCTAAAGATCCGAGATAGAATAGTGACGAAACCTCACCTACTGAAGTTCTGGAAATGATGAGGAATCTCATTGTTGAGCTGCAAGTTTTCAAAGAAGACAATGAGAAACTGAATAAGTCACGGTAGGAACAACAAGAAATAGATGAAGTCTTGTTGCATAGTATATTGACAAAGAAAAGTCCAAAGGATGATAACCATGAAGAAGAGGTCAGTAAAAGGGCCTCCAAGAATTTCGGTCCTGAAGCAGAAAAATGAGACAACTCATCTGAAGGTACACCTTCACTTGAAGATAAAACAAAAACAGACAGAAAAAGAAAACAGGTAGATCACCTTGAGGGAGAATTTAAGAAAATCAAACCTGCTACCTTTGATGGGGAATCCAGAACAGGGGAGGAAGCTGAAGCATGGTTATTAGACATCAAGAAGTATTTTCAGATCTACAAATATTCCAACAATATGAAGGTCAGAATGGCCATCTATAATCTGAAAGGAAAAGCCAACATTTGGTGGCAAGATCTGAAATTGGCCAAGGGCCTAAAGAAGAAACATATGGAATGGTCAGACTTTAAGAAATACTTTAAGAACTAGTACCTATCTGAAAGTTACTATGAAAGAAAAACCAAAGAATTTTATGAGCTATGACTTGGTCAAATGGCTATGGAGGATCTGATAAACAAATTCCTGCAATTACTAAGGTTCGTACCTTATATCCAGGAGTACAAAGTGAAAATCCAACGGTTCCTAAGCTGTTTACCACAGTCCTACAAGGACAAAATCGAATTTGATAATCCCAAGTCCTTAAGTGAAGTATTCAAGAAAGCCTGAACGTGTTACGACCAATACAAACAACATACATAATTTCCCAAGGCTTGGAAAGACAAGAAACAAGACCGAATGAACTAGTGGAAGAAGGTATACCAGCCAGCTCCTTATCGGAACACAACAAAAATATTTCTAAGGAAATATTTTCACTCCAACAATCCAAACACGCAAGGAGGCAGTAAACCGGTAAATCTGGGAACAAAGAAGTTTGGGGACAACCCTCGTGAACTGTTAAAATGCTGGGAATGTGGAGAACCTCATCTAAGGAGGAATTGTCCACGTTTGATTTCAGAAAACATAACTACTATTCACAATTTACAGGAAGCCTCTACAGTATGGGATGTAGGCAGAAGCTTACATCGGATCAATGTAGTCATGGATGGCCAGCAAGCTGACCACTAATCCTCTGTGGTGGAAATTGAAGGTAAAATCAATAACACTCGAATTTTTGTTTTAATTGATCCTGGAGCTACATTAAGTTATATCACTCCCACTATAGTGGAGTCAAATAAACTTAAGAAAACAATACACACAAAGTCTTGGCTGGTACAACTAGCAACAGGAACGAAAAGAAAAATTGTCGACTTTGTTTCTGATTATGAGTTCATTTTAGGCAGTCAAAACATAAAGACAAATCTGAACATTCTACCGTTAGGATCTTATGATGTAATTATCGGAATGGATTGGTTAGAAAAGCATAAAGCAGTGCTAGATTGTTATGAAAAATCACTTAAGTATAAAGACAAAAATGACACTGTTAGGACAGTTCAAGGCATACAAAAACCAGTCTCAGTTAGACAGATTTCAACAATGCAATTCAAGAAATGCATGAGAAAGGGTTGTCAAGTTCATGCCATCCAAGTAACAAACCTGTTAGAAAAAGAAAATAAACCCCCAACTTGGAAGATTTTGTTGTTCTGCATGATTTCAAAGATGTGTTTGTTGATGAAATACCTGAATTACCCCCAAGAAGGGAGATAGACTTTTCTATCGACCTACTACATGGTTCAATCCCTATCTCTAAAGCACCTTACTGAATGAGTTTTCCAGAATTGACAGAACTAAAAATTCAACTACAAGAATTATTGGACAAAGAATATATCAGACCGAGTGTTTCACCATGGGGAGCACCAGTCCTCTTTGTGAAAAGTAAAGACGACACTCTAAGATTATGCATCGATTATAGACAATTAAACAAAATGACTATTAAGAACAAGTACCCCTTACCTAGGATAAATGATTTGTTCTATCAAGTAGGTGGGGCAAATATTTTTTTGAAATTGGATTTACGATATGGTTATCACCAGGTTAGGATAAAAGATGAGGACATAAGTAAAACAACTTTTCAAATGAGATATGGACATTACAAATTTTTGGTTGTACCTTTCGGACTCACTAGTGCGCCAGCCATGTTTATGTGTTTAATGAACAGTATTTTCAGTCAATACTTGGACAAGTTCGTGTTAATATTTATTGACGACATTCTAGTTTATTCTAAAACAGAGGAAGAACATGAAGAGCACTTAAGGATAGTGTTGCAAACTTTAAGAAAGCATAAATTGTATGCTTAATTCGATAAATGTGACTTTTATCAGAAGAAAATACAATACCTAGGACATGTAATTTCTGCAGAAGGCATTGCAGTTGACCCAGAGAAAATAAGAGCCATCATGGAATGGCCGATTCCTAAGGATGTAGCAGACATCCGGTCATTCATGGGAATCACTAGATATTACCGCATATTTACAGAGGGGTTTTCCAAAATTGCATACCCTATCGCATCACTACAAAAGAAGGGAACCAAGTTTAACTGGTCACAGAAATGTCAAGACAGTTTTAATAAGTTAAAGGAATTGCTAACAACTGCACCCATTTTAAAGGTAGCAGATCTGGACAAATACTTCACCATATGTGTAGATGCGAGTAAAGAAGGACTAGGTGGTGTCCTAACCTAAGAAGGGCATGTTATTTGTTATGAGTCCCAGAAACTAAAGGAACATGAACGAAACTACGTCACTCATGGCTTAGAGTTGGAAGCTATAATACACACCTTAAAGATGTGGCGAAACTACATAATGGGCAGAAAATTTATGTTATCGACTGACAACAGCGGTATGAAATTTTTGTTTAGTTAGCCAGACCTTAACGCAAGGCAAGCAATATGGTTAGCCTTCTTGAGCGAATTTGACTTTGAGGTAAGACATATCAAGGGTAAGGAAAATAAAGTAGTTGATGCTTTAAGCAGAAGAGTTCATGGGTTGTTTGAAATAAACATTAGCAAAGTAGAAAGCGATCTTGAACAAAGGATAAAGACTGAAGGTAATAACAACGAAAATTACACTCAAACAGTGGAAGAATTACAGAACACTACATGAAATTCAAACAAAACAGATCTGAGTATGGACAAAAATGGTCTACTACGATTGAAAAATAGACTATACATACCAGATTCGTTAGAGTTAAAGTTAACAGTCTTGGATGAAGTTCATAAGAAACCATATTCTGGTCATCCAGGATACCAAAAAACGATAACAACACTAAAAAAGTCATTTTATTGGCCCAATATGAAGGGCAAAACAACAAAATACTTAGCTAAGTGTCAAGATTGTCAGCAGGTAAAATCCGAACACCAATATCCAGCCGACCTGTTGTAGCCCTTACCTGTTCCAGAATGGAAATGGGAGACTATATCGTTGGACTTTATTACAGGTTTTCCTAGAACTCATAAACAAAATGATTCAATTATGGTGGTAATCGATAAACTTAGTAAGTCTGCATACTTTATTCTTGTAAAGTCTACTTTTAAAGCCATTAACATCGCTGAAATATTCATGAAAGAAATTTTTAGACTGCATGGTATTCCTAAAATGGTGATTTCGGATAGAGACGTAAAATTTACATCTGCTTTTTGGAAAGAATTGTTTGCAGGGTTAAATAGTAACTTGAATTTCAGCACGAGTTATCATCCACAAACGGGTGGACAGACTGAACGAACAAACCAAATCATAGAAGATATGCTTTACATGTGTGTAAGAACAAAACCAAGCAAGTGGGAAGACTACCTGCACTTGGTAGAATTTGCATACAATAATGGGTACCAAACTTCGACTAAAATGAGCCCTTTCGAGGTATTGTACGACATAAAGTGTACAACTCCAATTAGTTGGGATAACCTAGTTGATAGAATCATGGTTGGACCAAAGATGCTCCAGGAAATGGAGAGAATGGTAAGAAAAGTACACCAAAACTTAAAAGAGGCACAAGACAGACATAAAATTTACGCGGACCAGAAAAGGAGACACTTGGAATTTCAAGTGGGAGACCATCTCTATTTAAAAGTCAAAGCCCAAAAAAGTTCACTAAAGATAGGGAACTGTGCCAAGTTGGCACCCAAGTTTTGTGGGCCTTTCAAGATCTTAGCTTGAATTGGACCCGTAGCATACCAACTTGCACTTCCTGCCAATCTAAAAATTCATAATGTATTTCATGTTTCGTTGTTAAAGAATTATGTTCACGATCCTACTCATATGATCGATTGGAACTTGGTGCAGGTGGAACCAAAAGGTGAGTTCCAAGCAAAACCTCTGCGCATTCTGGACAAGAGAGAAATAACACTTCAGAACAGAGCCATCGCCCAGGTAAAAGTGCAATGGAAGCACTTTAGCCCTAAGGAGGCCACTTGGGAGTTGGAGGGAGATTTGCAGAAATCTCATCCAATACTGTTCCAAGAAAGGAATGAACACTGAGGACATTGTTTTATTAAAGGGGGAAAGGATGTAACATCCCCAAAAATAAATTATTTTTGAATTTGAAATTTCTTCGGAAAATTATTCCCTTTTTGGTATATTCGAAATTGGAATTTTTTTGCCATTTATGGAAATTTCGAATTTCGACTTTAGTTAATTGTAATTAATGATTATGACTGTTGGGTAGAGATCTGATTTGACCCAACTAACTATTTGACTATGACACTTGTATGAAACAAAATATTTTATAATTATTGTTGATGGAAAAATGGAACAACCATGTTAAAAATCAGTTGACCATGACTCCATGAGTGGGGAACATGTTGGAACTACCTCAGGGACGATTGTTACAAGTGGAAAATCCAGAATTTGTCCATCTGCAACCCCTGAAAATCAGGGATTCAGAAAGCTTAAAAAATTCCCAAGGGAGAAAAAGACCTAGGCAAAAATGACTTTGCATATATAGCATATGAGAGGAGGCAGGACGCAACCTAGTATGTTGGGGAAAAGGAAATTTGTCTCTTGTTGTTATGAACACTGGTTTTCAGAGTGTGAGGCAAGGAGAAGTTGCTAAAGCGGAAGAACTATTGCTGAGGAGAGTTCTGAGTTTTCCCTCATGGATTCATGGTTAGGCTAGGGGGTGAATGGAGCAAGTGACTTTGGTTGTTCCGTTCTAAGTTTGGGAGGAACGTGGTTGTTCCATTTGTTTTTCAGCAAACTAGTTCAGATATGTTCATCTACTCTTTTTTGGTTATAGATATATCTCTTGCTTTAATGGATGTTAGAATACACACACACACACACACACACACACACACACACACACACATATATATATTGTTGGGTGAATTATTTTATGTTGAAGTCCTTTCTAATTCAAGAATCGTTTTTTATTTAAATTGATTGAAAGAGAATATATCTAGTATAACGCTATGTGAATTCTTGCTATGAGTTAAAATACGAATGGAGGGAATAGGCATAGGATAAATCCCTACAAATTTTAATTTATGCTTTGAATAAGACTCCCTATATGTAGTTATATACATATCTCAATTACGAGTAGAATCGGAAATTTGTGAATACACTAGCATACTTCTAGTATAAACAAAATCAGACCGATTCCCTTTTTGAATCTTAGAAATCCAGTAATTTCATAAGTATAGAAATAAATTCGAAGGAGTCTTTTACTACTTCCTTGACTTAGGAAATGATGAAGGACATACCAGAACGAAAGAATTTTATACTCGCATATTGCTATATCAAGTTATACAGAGTAATAACACTGCTATATTACCAATGAGTGGCAAAATATAATGGAAGACGACAGTATAACTAGTAATAGGAGTTTTGGAAAGATAAACAGAAACTCAAGGAAACAAATCAAACCTTTTAATACAAACAAGATTCTAGAAACGAAATATTAGAAAGGCGAAAGCCCGATGAACTCAGTAAATAGAAGTACAAAAACCCTTTTTCATGAATATTCACAATTTGATAAGTTCGAAATATGATAACTGTATTAACGAGGAATAAATCATTCAGATAATATTGAATAAATAAAACGATAGTTTCTATTGACTACAATGAAGTTTTCTGAATACAATAATTACAAAGGTAACAAAACATAATTTTGGGAAAACGTATTTCTGGAAGTATACAGGCTGATATGCCTTATTTATAAACAGTATAGGCAATATAAAGAACCATAACACCATTAAGATTGGATTTAAATTCGCTAACCCTAGTATTTTCAAATACAAGTATACAAGAGAAAGAATCCTGTGAATTAAACTTTAAAGTGGTTATACAATTCCAAACAGACCAAAAATCCAAGTATGTCCAACCTTACACAATTACTGCGTTCTCTTCCAACAGGGAGATGTCGACATAAAAATAGGATTACTCTTCAACCAACCGATACATGAATCGGGATAGAACTTCACTTATTAATGATAAAATTGGAATGGAACCATGGCCTCCATTCCTAGAACCGTGAAAGCTAAGTCTGAGAGTTATTGGGCACAGAACCCGAATTCCTTTTGCGGAAGGATAGGAACCGACATCTGGAAATTTTGCGCGGTCGAAATCTCTGCAAAGATTTACCATTTTAGAATATTAGAAAAATATATGAAAGTAAAGTGAATGAAACTTTCAACAGAATGATAACGATAGCAACAATTTGTTTTCCAGAGTGGCACTCAACTTATGACGTGGAGACCCGACGTCCTTTCCTCGTCGCATTCTGGTTTGATAGACGTCCCAGACCGAGGGGAGGGTGGTCCAAGGACTTCCTGATGGGTACCCTCGCATCAACAGGGTCCCATAATTAGTGTTGGTACCAAATCATATAATCAATTGCTTATGAAAGGAAATAATCAACAGTGCTAACATTTAACATACAAATTGCATAAGACATACTGTGCGAGTAGGCCGAAGGCGTAGTATAAATGTTACACACATAACAAACGCTATACGTAAATATTGAGATTAAACCCTTCCTGAACCGAATATCTATTTGCAGAGGGGATTTATAAGTCAACGATAAATACAGAGTTAAGCTTTTGTTGAATTTCAAATGGAGTAAATTACAAGCAGACCACGATAATGACAGTAAGAAATATAATTAATCCAAGAAGTTATGCAAACTCAAACATTATATGTCGTAGGGTATTTTGTTTAGTAAAATGTTCAAAACACAGAAGTCACTTTCCTTTAATTGTACCAGACAAGAATGAAATAACCATTAAGGAGGCATTATATGCGTGAATACCAGTTAAGGGTTTAATGAACATTACAGAAGGGTGGATTCATCCTTTACGAAGAGAAAGACAGAATATGCAATGTATTATGCTATACACAGTAAGAGAATTCCACTCCAGACCAAAACCCTCACATAGTCTCACGAAAATTCAACATCAGGTCTCGACATACATCAACAAAGGGATTGTAAAGAACAACGATAATATGGAACAACGAAACCCTAGGAATTGAAATATATACACGAAAAACTATACAGATGCAATTTCTCTAAGTCAAGAGGTGGAATGTCGAGATCTTCAGAGAGATTAAGAATGAAACAGTCGAATGATACAACTTCTCCAGGAGTGGGGATAACCTAAGAAGATTCCAAGGAATAACGATAAGGGGAAGATTTAACTTAAAATTCTAACAAGAGTCACATAAAGAATATTGCTTTTCACTGTAACGATTTTCCGAAGATCCACTCTATTATTTAAACCACAGTAGCATCTTACAACTTACCAGGAAAGATGGATAACGTTGTCCATTCCACCAGGTAACCACCTCCAAGTTGACAGTCTCCCCTGCCGAGGAAAATAATACGCAGAGCCATTTAGAGGGCTTCACAATGACAAAAGGAAAACTTGCTTAACCCTAAGAAAAGCTCTTACTATGCCGATTTAATGCTGAAAGTACAAAGGTTGGTTTGGCCATGTGATGGGGCCGAGTTCGCGCGATTGGATTGGAGGAAGGTTCAAGTGAAAGCCATCGAAACTCACACACACAGGACCTCCATTAATGGCTAGTGCAGAACTTTAACTCCTTTCTGACAAGTAAGCCATTCTTCCCTTGACAAGAAAAAACGCGTAGTTATTTTATCCCCTTCGTGACATGACTAGATGGGGACACGTTCACTCCAATTGTTTCCTTACAATTAATATATTGTTCAAGTGAAGACTTCGTTGGGATATCTTTTAGTTAAGTCGGATTTAACGAGGATTAGCATGAGATATCGTTACCCGAACTCTTTTAGGTAAATGGACTGGAATATCACTAACCACGAATAATTCATAAAGGAACCCATTTAATGACCTGGACTATACAATGATGCAAAGCGTCATTTACTAAGCCACATATATTCAGTTGAGGGGTATAGTCCCGACCCCGTGACTATATATATGGTAAATGAATTTTATTTCAAAGACAAATTAAATAGTCTTGCGCGCAAACATAGAAACCTCATGTTTAAGGAGAGATTAGGACTATAAATCCTAAGTCTAAACTACTATATGGATATATATATGTATATAGGTGAGTAGGTTTGAGACCAAAGGGAATTGCTAGAATCTTTGGTGAATTATCCATATAAGTTTTCTATCCAAAGTAAGTTAGACTGGTGTGGTAATGGCATCATGTGGTAGGCAGAACGTAAGTTACCTCACAGAGATTTATAACAGGAATGAAGATTACCTCCTTTTACCAACAAACATATAAAATGAAATTGGAGATTAATGTCCCATAGAATTTTTTTTTTTTATGGAAAATTTGAGGTACATTACAAAGTTCCTAGTATCAAACCCATCCCCAAGGAAGACCACATACTAGGGCAGAATGTCAACCACCAAGGTGAAGTAGGACAAAAGGCATAGTGTCCAAGCATATATCATGAAATCTAGAGCAATCTAAGATACAACATACTCAAATGGCTTAAATATTGAAATGATGCTCACCATGATACTAACTTGTACCTCATGGAGCAAGGCTCACTGCCTTCAGGAAGCCAATTGATGTGGTGGATGCCATTTGGAAATTTGCGACCATCTGTGGTGGTGAGAAGGGTCTCCATCTATGCAAAAGGACAATGCTGGTCATGTAGTCTCTTGTCACTCCATATCCGCAACCCGAGGGCCTCGAGACATAATCTCCTGAGTTATCCACAAAATAGGGATAACATGGTGGACCTTTTCCATCATTAAAACATGGAAATTCCCTACTTAGGTGATAGTGGTAGGTCCTTCCATAGTTACACAAGATTTGGGGATCTTGTGGAGGGATTTGCACAACTACAAATCCTACGATAATAGGAATACATATTAATGTAACAACAACAATGATAGGCTGAGGAGAATTGAGAATGCCCTATGAATCTATGAAGATCTTCTTAAAAATAGAAAGGAAAAATAAAGGGAGAGATCCTCAAACTAAATTGCTCAAACTAGATTCTCTCGAACCCCTTTGTTGGTTTAACAAGGGAAGCCAACACCTGCTTACCTCTAGGCCACCATCTATGTTCATGTTGTTTGGGTGCTTGATTATCTCAAGGGCCTCTTTAACATGACGTTATTAATAGCTGTATTATTTTGCGAGGATTTTAGCATCCTAAAGCCACACATGGTGCTTGGTTTTGAGAGAATGTTATGTCAAAAATGAGGTGTGAATACACTCCTTCTTAATGTCTACTTCATGTTATTTAATCCTTACCTGGATTGATCCTCTAGTTTCTCCAATGTAACACTTCCCATAGGAACATGAAATCGACACCTTTTTCTTGACGATGGTCAATGGGGTCTTTTATAGACCTCATTCTTTGTCTAAAAATTATTAGAGGATTGAAAGAAGTTGTAATCTCTTTTATATTCAAAACCTTTGCAATATTATCAGTGACCTGGAAGATATAGGGGAGGTACACCTTCATAGTGGAGGTTAGATTGTTTTGAAAGTGAGGCTTTCTTTCTTCTATTTGTAAAGCTTTCTTGAAATCACTATCTCTATAGCTATACTCTTAAAGACCTTGGTTAGGTTGTCTATTTATTTTTCAAGATGTTCATCATCAGATATTCTTCTTGCCCTTGTGACTAGGGTATTGAGAACCCCCATATTTTGTGAAGGGTGGTGGTGGGAGTCTGCGCGAAGGTAGCTTCCAGTGTGAGTTTTCTTCATAAATACCTTATGCCCAAGAGTTCCATCTTGTTTCCTCGTAATTAGTACATCCAAGAAAGGCATGCTCTCATTTTCTTCTAGTTCCATGGTAAATATGATGTTTTGGGAGATTCCATTGAGGTGATCAAAGAGCTTGACCAATTCATCACTGCCACGAATCCACTTGATGTTGGTGTCATCTACATACCTCTTCCAACTTGATGGTTTTATGGGGTATGATCAAGATTGTTTTTCTCAAAATTCTCCATAAAGAGGTTGGCCATAATTGGGGATAGGTGAGACCCCATGGCCACTCCATTTATTTTTTCAAAAAATTATCCCTGAAAGATGAAGAAGGTTGATCTGAGACAAAATTCTGCTAAGTCTATGACTTCATTGATAACCTGAATAGATTCATTCAATGGGATTTAGTACAAAGCGAAACAACATCAAAACTAATGAGCATGTCCCTTGGTTCGACTCTTTCTCCTTTGATGAGGTTCACAAAGTCACTTTAATTCTTGATGTAAGAGTCTATGTCGCCAACTAATGTTCCTAAGAGCTTCACCACATGCTTCGTGAGTTCATAGGTTGGGGAATTGATTGTGTTGAGAATCAGTCTGAGTGGAACCCCTTCCTTGTGGATCTTCGATAGTCCATAGATTCTAGGGGTGATTTGACGATTATGAGTAAGTCACTTCTTTGTCCTTTCATCTAGGTCATATTCGTTAATAACCTTTTTGACCTCTTTAACGACTTTGGATATTGGGTTGCTACTTAGCTTCATGTAACTACCACTGGTGGTGAGGTGCTCATTCATTTTGGTGTTGTAATCCATTTTGTTCATGACAACAATGACCCCACCTTTGTCATCTTTCAGAACTACAATGCCATCATTCTTTCTCGGGTTTATTAGGGCTTCATGCTCTTTCTTACTCAATTTTCTTTTTGGAGGTTTTGTAGTCTTTAGAACCAATGCACAGTCTTGTCTAACATCTTCCTTGTCCTCTTCGTTCATTATATAGTTTGTTTATATTATATAACATATAGCATATACTATATATATTTAGTGTATATATAGCATATAATATATTTAGTATGTTTGTTTTTTACTAATTACATAGTTTAGTTTATATTATATAACATTTAGCATACAATATCATTTACTATTTATAGTATTCTCCTCATAAGTTTTAGTTTATAATTCAATACAATATAATATATTGTTATTTATACAATACATATTATATTATCTAGTATAGCTTACCATTTAGTGTATATATATATATATATATATATATATATATATATATATATATATATAT
>SNQJ01S0056210.1:21663-51306 GCA_010110895.2 Picea sitchensis
TATATATATATATATATATATATATATATATATATATATATATATTTTTAAGGGTTTATGATAACAACAAAATACTTTGTTTATAACCTCTAGTTTTTAATAAGTTGACTCATTTGGTTACGATATTTCCTACATTTTTTTGTATTTATAGAATAGTTCAGCAACCCTCATTATCAACTAATTGTCCTAATGATGAATCCAGGTAAGGATTCAAAACGTCGATCAATATGAACTCTACTGTGGAAAATCTGAAAGAAATTAACTATGAAATGTACTCTTTATTGATCCTTATGATAATCACTTCTCTCCAATTACAATGACATATTCATATGTATTTATATTGTTACATAGGTGGAAGGTAGTTATATTGCCATATCTACCTCGATCAGTCCACTGAATCCACTTCATAATTGGCTATACATTTTATGCTATAAGTTGACTCATATTATTACATTTCTAGTCGATTTCTTGGCCTAGTTGACTAGTTGACAAGGTTCCTCCAACATGCTTGACCTAGTTGGAGAAGAAAGAGTTGAGAGATAATTTTTAACATTATAGAGTTTCCCAACCACTAGAGAGGAACACTGGATGGATAATTCTATAGAGAACAATAGACTTTTGTAGGAGATCATGATGAGCCATCAATAAGGCCCTTGTCATCATCTACCTAATCACCATAAAAGGAGCGCTTGAGGAAGCACTCCTGAGAGGATGATCATCATTAGGATGTGAAGAAGTGAGATCCACTAAAACACGATGACAATCATCTTTAGGAGAATCATTTGTAAGAAATAGTGGAAAAGATATTGACAAACCATAAGTAAGAACTTCATCTAAGGCAACATCTCTACATTCAATTGCTTTGTGAGTGGAAGGATTGTTTAGATGATATGCTTTAGAAATTTCACTATAACCCACTAGAACACATGGGTGACTTTTAGGATCCAATTTGTTTCAATTTTCTATAGGGATATGGGCCCATGGACTTGATCTAAAATTTTTGAAATGTGAAATTGAAAGGTTGTTTCCATACCATTTCTCATAGGGAGTCATACTTTGAACAACATGAGTAGGCATTCAATTGATGACGTGGGTTGCACAAACAAATGCTTCCCCTGAAAATTAAGCTCCATTTGTTTATAGTGAGAGATAAAGCTAACCATTTCCATAATATCTCTAATCTTTGGGTTTGCTACTTATTTTTGTTGTGCAAAATTCCATTGCCAAGAGATGCCATGAAATTTGAGGAAGGTTGGAAATCACTATAGTCACATTCTCCTCCATGATCGGTCTTGATACACTTAAATCTTGTTCTCAGTTTCATTTTCCATTAATGATTTAAATTCTTTGAATTTCCTAAAAACTTCATCCTTGGATTGAATAGTGTATATCTAAAGGAAGTGGGGAAAATCATCAATGAAAATGTGGAAGTATTTAGATCCCCTAAGAGGAGTAGTCACAGGCCCACACATGTCACTAAGAACAAACTCAAGAGGCTGAGAAGCTCACCTTCCTAAATCCCTAGGAAATAATTCTTGATGGTGTTCCCCTAGTATACATCTTGCATAGACACCACTAGATGGTTCAATCCATGGGATATCATCAATATTTTCCAAAATACTCATATGTCACAAAGACCCAAAGTGTGCATGTCTCAAATGTTGATATTGTTATCCCTATTTTGTGGGATAACTAAGGAGATCATGTCTCGAGGCCCTCAATTTGCAGATATGGAGTGTCGAGAGACTATATGACCAACATTATCCACTTGCACAGATGGAGACCCTTCTCACCACCATAGAGGTCATAGATTTCCAGATGGCATCCACCACACCAACTAGCTTCTGAGAGGCATTGGACCTTGCTCCATAAGGTACAAGTCAGGTATTATGGTAAGTGTCATTTCAATATTTGAGGCATTTGAGTATGTTGTATCTTAGGATGCTTTAAATTTCATGACAAATGCTTGGACATTATGCCTTTTTCCATGTTTCACCTTGGTGGTTGACATTGTTCCCTAGTAAGTGGTCTTCCTTAAGAATTGGTTTGCTACTAGGAACTCCCTTGAAGATCCATCGTACCGTTCCCGACCATACTTACCACTTTTCATCACTTAAACCCCCCATTTTCTTATCTATTGGGGTTTTAGGGTGAATTGACCCGAGAATGGGGTTGTCCCTCATTCTATGGGAAGAAGGGGCTGAAGGCCCAGAGGGATTGTTGTTGGTTAAAATATAAAAGCCTATATATAAATATTCCAGATGCTTTTCCCAGGGGAATCCCCCAAGAAAGAAATGAAACACTTATTTGTAAGAAAAGAGGGACCTACAAGAATAATGATTACAAATGCTTAAAGGGTTAGTTGGAGGATAGGAGGTCTCATCACTAGCCGCCCTATCATGATCATGGGTATCTAGTGGTATGAAATTACCATCATCTGGTCACCAAGCCAGGGTAATGGCTCTCAGTTGCATGGTTGAGAGAAAGGGGATCTCATCACGAGCCATCCTTTTCATTTTCACAAGGTATTTGTGAGTGACATTGTCATTATCTGGACACCACGCCAGGACAGTGGCCTTCAACTCGTCCTTAAAACATGAAAGAAACAAAGAATGGAAAAACGATGTGCTTGGAAAAATTGCATTGCAAATGAAGGTGCCACACACCCTCTACAAAGGCACCCATGAATGAGACACTATAACCCCTTGTATGTCATGAACCCCATGCCCATTGAGTCTTGATCCTTAACCACTTCATCCACTTTACATGGCTTAGAGAGGGATCAATTGGGAAACACTCCTTGACCTAGGAAAGATCTACCCAATCAGACACCTTGTGAACCCTCCCATATCCAAGCTTGGCAAGTCGCATAATGCCTTTGATCACTTACTTGGTTTGACATGGTAATATTTGATGTCAATGCTTGGGTGGCTCATTTATTGATTTGATTTACTCATCATGATGTTTTGACTTGAGATCCTTGGAGGGGATGCTTATTTATCTTTGCAGGACCCATTTGGTGGACAATCTTGGAGGAACAAGCCTAACTTGGGATTCCATGGGGCTTGAAGTCCACAGGTTGGATGTCAAGGGACCTTATGCCGGATGAGAAGGATGAACCTTTGGAGGCCTAGAATATGACTTGAGAGACATGACCTAGCCCTCACATGCCAAACGTTTTCCCTATAAGAGGCAAAACGCCATCTTTTGGAGGCTTGACGTCATGCTTGAGGGGCTTGAGGTGGTGATGGCTACACATGGCATGTTTTGAAGGAAGAAACCCTTGGATCATGAAGAATAAGGTTGGATTGGAGACACATGTCCTTTGGAGGCCTAACCCTACCATCTCCAACTCAATGTTTGGCCTAAAAGTGCCAAAATGTCCCTCCTAAAGGGGTGACGTCACTCTTAGGGTTTTCATTTGTGCAAAAAGTGAATTTAAAGATGAATTGTTTAATATTATTTGTGTAAAGGGGCAAGAATAGGGTTGTTGACCCCTAATCTTGTGGTTTACCCTAAATTATGTGGACAAACTATGCTAGTGACATTTTGTATAAATAGAGATCATAAGATCTCATTTTAAATCATAAGTCTCCCATCTTGGAGAGGTACTTGGACTGAAATTTTCGCTATATTTAGCTATTTATCTCTTTTGATCTTGTGTATGACTACTTTCTTGGTTATTTGGTTGATGGAAGTGATGCGCTAGCCTTGGAAGGCTCTTATTTGCTAGTGTGGTGGTTTATCTTAGCATTTTCCTTGATTTGGTAAGGCTTTTTACATTGTGCTATCATTTGTTATTCAAGTCAAGGTTATTTTGCTACAGCTAGGTAGAAATTATAAGGGCATACACCCCCACCTTAGCCTCCATCATTTTATTCTTACATTTTATTGGTTTAACACGGGTTTCTAAGAGAACTATACGTGCATACACCCTCTTAGCCTAAACCCTAGCTAGAGATACTTGCCTTGGGGAGTAAAAGGATTTAAACCCCCAAGGAGGTAGTACCTCTAGCTCTTTATTTATTGACTCCATTAACCCAATCATTAAAGGCACTAGTCATTCCTTGTTGCATTGGAGATATAAAATTGTTGCCTTGGGAAACATGAAATTTCGTGATTTTGAAGTTGTTCCTAATGGAATCAAATCTATGCTATAAATGATTGCTTGAGCCACTAGGGCATTTCATTTATCCAAGTATTTCTTATTTCTGTTGCAAATTTAACCTACAGCCATTAGGGATACATAAAACCCTAACCAAACTCTTCAATAACTCCTAATTTAACCGTCGAAAATTGCCTAAAATCTGCCCACATAATCTACTAAATAGAACACATCTTTTGGCAAGTTTTGAGCAAGTTTTAGTGGTTAAATATCTTTCTGTAATAACAAGTTTGTTACAGCCATAAGGCTGATAAATATCACTACAATTAGCTTTTTATGACAACCTTTCTTTTTGTGCTAAAGTCTTGTTCTATCATTGTTGAGCTAAACTAGTTTTTACTAGCTTGTCTCGTGCTTATTCAATTGGACTTTTAGCACTTATATTGAAGTCCTTATTATCTTTATGTGCTGATATATATAATTGATTATTGCTGCAATTAGGGACAACAAGCTTAACTTTCTTTTCCACCTAACGTTACTATATGCGAGTGTGGCTTTTCTTGCGTCTCAGGCATGTACAATCACCCTTTGTAGGCATCCAAAGACTTGGAAACTTTAAACCACCCAGAGATGAGTCATCAAATAAATCTTTCCTCTTCCATCATTTCCCTTTAGGGGGTTACTTCTCTTCTTTCCCTTCCATCCATCTCAATCCCCCCAGGGTCACTGGGATCGCCTCCCTAGAGTGACCTAGTCACCCTTGAAGTGCAGGACCTATATTGAGGTGAAATTGGGTATAGTGTCCCTTAGTTGTTTCCATTTTGGTGGTTGGGTTGGGATTTTCCCAACCTACAACTTGTGCGATAACGGATACCACAACATGTTGGTTTCATTGGCATTGGCCATCATAGGAACAAAGCCTTTTGTATCAAGGAAGGAGGAAGCTTCCCTAGCTTGTACATATGATCATATTAATCAGAATAACCTAAGGCGACCACTTTAAAAACATCATATTATTTTATAACCCATTAATTTGGTCAAATTCCAACTTGTTATCGAGGTGAGTGATGCAGTAAATAGAAATACAATTATGTCCAACTCCTGGAACATGAAGGACTGCTCCAAAATTAACCATGTCAATGACGACATCGCCACTTCCTGAAACTGATAGGGTTGAGTTATTACCAATGGTCACTTTCTCTCTACTATGCTTTTGTAGGTAATTGAAGAGGAAGTGTCAATGTTTGGTGATATGTCTAGTAACTCTAGAATCAACAATCCATTCCTATGAAGTGGAGGAGGACCAAAATGCGAAGTACATGGCCAAATGTGCATTATAAGACAAGTCCATTAGGTTTAACTGGCTTGTATAGAACCAAGAAAATAAAGGTACAAACTTTTCCAAAAAAACTATAGCAAAAGAGGAGAGCATTCTAGTTGTAAAAGAGGGTTTTAATTACTAGGAATGTACCAAGGTCCAACAACTTCTAGAAACAAATCTATAACAAAAGAGGAGATCACATTGGCTATAAAAGAGGGTTTTAAACCCTAGCAAGGTATTGGCAACTTCTGGAAAACAATTTATATTAAAATAGGAGACTACATTGATTGTAAAAGAGGGTTTAAAACCCCTAGGAAACCCTAAAAAATAAAGATCCCCAAAACCCTAGTTCTGCAACCCTTAAGGCAATGTCATCGGTAGAAAGTCTTTGGATTAGCTGCAAAAAATGAGTGAAAAATATGATCTCGAAACCATGGTTCTGCAGTCATAAAAAATTAGTCATAGCACTAGCCAAAAACCTCAAAGCAACCATTGAATTGAGCGAGTGAGATCCACACTCACTTTGATACCGTGTTGAAATTCATAAGTGTTAGCAAGAGAATCAAACAAAACTAAAATCAACCCAAATTATGCAATGAATAAAGAGATAAACAACACGAGGGAAACCAAGAGAGGTGCAACCCTAGAGAGTTAAATAAATCCCACTACAAGTGTACTAGAGAGAGAAATAACCTAAGCATATGATAGATCAAACCAAGAACAAGAGAGTGGAATGCTTCATGGTGCCCTTAGGCTAAATCACTCATATAAGAATGAATTATGATCACAATGCTTGAAAATACAAATAAGAGTTGTCTATTTATACATAGCTAAATAGGTAGGACACTTTCCCCAACGAAGTGTTATGGGCCTATTATCGCACGGTTTGTAGGAAAGGTCCAAGGGCTTGAGTCAGGGCTTGAAACCGGCGTAACAGGAGCTTCCCCACCCACTGTCACCTCGATGGGGGGCTCTTTCTATTTAGGAGGGAAAGTCCAAGGGAGACGTCCCTAAGGCGCCTTTATCCCACCTCGATGAAGATATTGGGAAAGTCCAGACGTCCCTAATGCAATCTGGCTTAATGAAGGGCCAAAGGTAAAGGTCAAGTCAAGGAAAACCCCTTTCTCAGATTGCTGCCCAAAAGAGATAATAAAGTAGAACTATCCACTGAAGATGCACATGTTTTGCGAGACAAAACAAATAAACTAGGATATGTAACTACGTTAGGTTGTAGTACTTCGTGAAATCAGCTGACTATCTCTATCCACATATATGAAACAATGAATAAAAGCCTGTCATTATTGGCAGTCAATGATTATCAAACAAAGGAAAAGATCACTTCTTCAACAAGTATATCAAAAGCATTCAATTTGTACAAAATAAACCATGTATCCTTATCATTAATGCAATGTCAAATCGACTCATATACATAAAGGATTCTTTACTTGTCAATTATATAATATTCACACCAAATGGTGGCATCAACTTCAATTAATGGACCAAAGATAATGACAAAGAGCAAAAGCGTTTTGTTGAATTAGCTTAGAGATACAATATTTAACTCAATATCCAATCAATAGAGCGCCAAATGTCACAGATTGCAGGTATAAACAAAGAATAAAGAGTATGGCGTCACAGCTATACAATTTTTGGGGTTCTTGGTTAATAGCCAATGTAGACGTTTACATTAAATCAACCAGCAAAGATGAGATTTAACTCCACGGCTACAAAGGGCAGACAAGGCCGCACCTTTCTATCAAGCAAAAGTTCAATTTAGGCCACACATTGTCTACTTAAAATTAGTTCAAAAAAATGGAAATAGAGGTTAGTATTAGGTAGGGTTAGTTAGGGTTTGCAGTTTAGAAGTAGTTTGAAAGGATATAAAGCATAACAAAACTTCAATCAAAGGTTTTAGACTAGTGCCTTTGGGTAAAATGGAGTCAAAGAGATGTGACTAATGGTTGGGAAGGATTCAAACTCAAAGAGACTAGAGAGCTAGGGTTTGATGGTGTTTGCTATAGCAAGACCCACCAACCCTAAACCCTAAGAAGAAAATAATTACCTGGAATTGTAACTAAAGCTAGGCCTAGAACTTTTACCCTCTCCTTGAGACTTTCTTGGCAAAGCGGCTGGCTTAGAGCAGCAAATCTATGGCTGAAAGAGATGTTTGCTATGTGAGGCTTTTCAAAACCCTAGAGGAAACCCTAGGTGTAAAGCTCAATTAGGCCTAGGGCGCCTTCTTTCTTCAATTTGTATGCTTAAAACTAGCACAAGACAAAAGAAGGCTAATTGATGTAGCTATGGCTGAGCTAAACCTTCTCAAATCCAATGGCTATAAGCTCATGCTATGGGGACATAGAAACCACGACCTACTTGTGTTGGCTCCCTGGGGTTGAAGGTTAAGCAAATAACAGATAACAATACATGCAAGATATTTAAACAACAACCATTCACTTTCAGAGAGTTTTGATGAAAAACACTTACAAGATCATGAAGAAGCATTGCTCATTCCCTAGTTGTAAACCTTCCAATGGCATAAAGCACCACTTTGCCAAAAAATCCTCCAAGGAGTTTAGCTACACTTCCAAGAGACAAGAACATGACAAGAGCTAAAATCTCTCTCAAAATGAGAGCCGGTTTATATTATGATGATGATCAAAGGGGAAAAACATCCTCTATTTATACAATACTTTGACCTTTAATTTTACAAAATAGATTGACCAAAATGGCGAACTAAGGCTAACAATCTGATTTTAATCATTTTGTCCTTTTTACATGCTAAAATGCCAAAATATGAGCTAAAATGAAGCGTCAAGCCCCTTTAGGGGAGGCGTTATTGCTGAGACTTGATAACCATCAATGAGCAAAACATTTCCCCTCCTGGGGCTCCAACAGCTTTCCAAGCGTGCCCAGAGACCCTAGCACTTGTTGCCACATGCCCTAGAAATCGTCCAACTAACCCCACTGGTGCGTCCTGTCCATCAAGGTCCATGCTTCCCCATGCTGCCCGGTTCAGTCCCCATAAGTCATGACCTATGCCAAAAGTTCCTGATGAGGGCGTCCCTCTTCTTCTACATTGGAGCTGTCCCACAAACCACCATCCCGACCTCACCGCCATCCCAGCGTCCATCTAGTGGGCTCTTCATCCCCCATGGAGGTCCGAACTAATCATCTCCCATGTACCTGATCTCTGTTTTGCATCCCGGCCCAGGCATGGTCTGCACATCAAAGCTTCACATCCCCTCGGGGCTCATGGAGTCTAGACATCCTTAGCAATGTAAATCACATTTCATCATTAAAATTATCAAATATATGCATAACATCCCTAACAAATCTTCTAAGAGCTCAAAAAAACCCTACACAAACCCACTGCTCTGAGCCAGCAACCAAAAGGGGCAACCTATTGGGCTAATACCACAGAAAAGGAGAGTTTCATTGAGGTTATTCAAACCATGTATAGTGGCGTGATGTGGTTTTAGGATGTCTAGTCATAGTCGGACCTAGAGTGGTGTAGATGCAATGGGTGCCTTTGTAGGAGGCGAGTTGTACCCGTCATGTTTGCATTTTTTCCAAGCCCTTTGTGCCTTATCTTTCTTTATTTTTTCATTTTTTTTTGCTACAAGCCTTGTCAAAGAGGACACTGCCTTGGCTGGGTGGCGAGGGCTGACAGCGTTACCCACTAATACCTTAGCCTTGAAATGAGAGAATTTCAAGTGATGAGCCCCCTTTCTTGTGTACAACCAAAGTTCACTGTCCTGGTTTGGTGACCGGATGGTGGCAATGTCATACCGCTAAATACCTATGAACACTTAATGGACACGGCTCGTGATGAGACCTCCCCATCCCTGCGTTGGTCTTTGCTATTTATTTATCAATTTCTTAGGGTCCCTCGGTTCTTATGAGAGGCCTTTTATTGCCTTCGAGGATCCCAGTAGCATCTCTAGGTTTTCATTTTCCCTATGGCTTTTATCTTTTTACGCACCTCCTGGGCTAGCCCCTTCTTCCAGAGAGACAGGATATTTACACCACGGATGGTATCTAATGTGAGTAGGAGAGGGATGGACTAGGCGGGGAGTTTTAAGATGAAAAGTGAGAAAAAATGAGGGAATGACGATGGTTCTTCAAACCCACAGTGGACTAGCAAAACCCATGAATACCAACTATTTAAACTACCCAATCAATCACCTAGCGATTGGTCAAGTGGATTTGTGTAAGTTCCAAGCAGTTATCCGAAATGAAGAGATCTAATGCATACATAAAGAGGTCATAATGATCAAATGTGACACATACCATGATACCTCGGACCAATTACCTCATGGAGCAAGAACCTTTTGATCAAGCCAGGGCTGGAGTGCTGGCTGGCGGGACAAAGTCTGGTGAGAAGAAGATGGGTTCCTCGGGGACCATGCTGCTGAGAAGAAGAAGATGGGTCCTCCAGGACCATGCTCAGGTCGCTCCTGCTCTCGGTACTCCATGTCTAGGACCATGTGGGCCTCGAGACATGATCTCCTAGTTATCCCTAGATATCGGGGATAACAGGGCCTACATCAAGTCACTAGGTCTACCTTAACCAAACCCATAAATCTAATATAAAAGTACAAATAATGTTAGTTGTGGCCAAATATAAATTACCACCCTTATTCTAACATCAATTCCTCTTCATTTCTCACTCACATCAATGATGGTATCATTGCCATATATTGTGGCCTCTCTCTAGCTTGTGGTTGTTTTCTATATGTTGTTGTAACTACAAGTTATTAATAGTGACATTGTGAGATTTTGTTTTACTAATATTTTTATTTTATATTTAGCATATGTGTGTTGTAAACAATTTTACGTTGAAAACAAAAATGAGATGTAGGTGATTAATAATGCACTACCTATACCAAATGCCTTGCCAATTTATAATTTGATTTTGAGATGCAAGTCCCTCATTGATGTAATATTATCCTCTCTCACTTTAGTTGTAATATCATCTTTCTTTAGTTTAACACTAAAATCACGTATCATGCCTTGTGGTGGGCCTTCTCAAACACGTTATTATTATATATGGTCCTATGGTGGAATTCCCCCCCTTAGGGAAACACTATTAGAGCTGAAAAGAAACACTTGATTCTCACTCTAATACTAACATGGACTACAATATTGGCTATAGTATGGATGCAAAGTCCATTTCCTTCCATTATAAGGATACATTCTTTGATTTTTTTAATTATTTGAATTTACTTATTATTTTTAGATGGGAATAAAAGAAATTGGGAAAATATATACCATGTTTTGAAGGTAATGATTGATGTTATGCAATTCATTTCCCTAGTTTCAATCCATCTTCTTTACTCTTCAAGTTCATAAAAAAACTCATCATTACAACTAACATTAATGGGAGATAGTCATCCATAAATGACTTATTATACATAGTTAATCTAAACAACGACATTTGTTTAAAGCCCCCCCATATGCTTAAATAACGAGTCAAAGGAGCTCTAAATGAAAAGTTTAAAATGCATGATACTGGCTAAGGTTTTGCAAATGGGATAGCAAATTAATTAGATTTGAGTATATAAAAACTCCATGGTTAAGTATGCTTAGGGGAGATGAATCCTAAAATGGGTCACTTTTTTGAGAAATCTTAATTATAGAATTTGCTAATTTATAATTGACTTCATAAAAAAATAATTATATAAACAACGCTCATAGAAAAATTAATTAAACTATAGAGAAACTCTATAGTTAAATATGCTTAGTCTATATGAATCTTAGAATGAGTCACTTTCTTGAAAAGTATTAATTAGAAAATTTGCTAATTTATAATTGACTTCATGAAAAATTGATTATTATAAGTAAAAGACATGTCATACATGAATGACTTAGCTTAAGTAGTTAATTTAAAAAACAAGTTTTCAAAATATAATTGATCATTATAAGTAGATTAATAATGTATGAATGACTTCATGAAAAAATAATCATGATAACAAGTTACTTTAAGCATTAAATTTTAAAATTAATATTTTTCATTATATTTATAAGAGACAAGTTATATATGGATTTCTTTTTTGACAAAAGGTTAAAGTGCAATCCAAGGTAATCTTTGGTCGATGTATATGAATGAGGTTAGATGTTACTTAAAAGTATAATATATAATACTGAGGCTATATGTAATGATGACCATAAGGGACATTGACTTGCTATAATTGTGTTTGATTAGCTAAGAACTCGTTTTCTTTGGACTTAAGAAAATAAGTTAACAACATAAGACTCATAGGTATCGAGCAAGACTAAAAAAATCTGCCCCCTTACAAACTACTAATAAATCATTTCAGGGGGTTGAATTTTCTTTGAATAAAAATAACGAGTAAGGGTACATTTATATATAGCACCCAATGATAATCTTTCTCACTATCCATTGACAATTTAATTATAATAAATTTTATCATTTAAAAAATCATATATAAATTATTTATTTAAATACTTATATCAAAAATCATATTTTAAAATATATTTAATCATTTAAAAAAGTGATATTTCTAAACATACTTAATCATGAAAAAATATTGATATTTCAAAACATACTCAATCATTAAAAAATGATTGATATTTCAAAACATACTAATCATTAAAAATAATAGCATTTATTGGAGAAGGGTCATCCATAAGTAACTTAATCAAAGTCGTTAGTTAATAACACAATGATTTTTCAAAAGATTCCAATGTGTTTGGTAAGGAAAGACCACGCAATAGAGCACATGAGAAAGAAAAAGCGTTTTGTCGTTTATAATAATCGAATATTATCAACCATCGACCAGCTTATGAGTGGCTTAGACTGGAAGACGGGGACCATCAGGTTGTCCACGCCAAATGTGTGGAACACGCCAAATGTGTGGAAACTCTTGTTTGTCATTCTCCCATCAGGTTGTCCACGCCAAATGTGCGGAAACTCTTGTTTGTCATTCTCTTTGTTGACTCCCACCAAAATCCCCACTGACCACCTGATACAAAATTCATACAATACCACAATTTCACAGCCCTCCTTGCGAGTTCTAATGAGACTCCGTCACGCCATTTTCTGAAGCCAATTCATTGCATCTCTGGTTCCACTCGCTGCAAGTAATCTTGAGTGGTATGTATCTGGTTACACTACAATACCCACTATTACACGTTGTGATATGCATTTTTTCACCTTCTGCAATAATGTACGACTAAATTCATTCATAGGATGCGCGCGCATCAGTGTCTGCGTTTATGTCATTGCCTTTTTTTCCAAATGATTCATAGGCAGTGGAAACAATGCAGGAAAGCATTTGGAATTTGTGCTGGTTTAAAGGCTTATATGGCATCTCCAATGGCAGACAGCAAACCTGGATCTCAACCTTCTCAGGTCTTATTCTTGTACCTAATATTATGTTACTACCGTTCATTACTTTTCCTTGTACATAATATTCTGTCAGTACCATTCATTGCAGAGAGAGAGCGTGCGTGCTGTGTATTTAAATGTAGATATGGATGTAAATGATGCCCATGTGATGATATTGTTTGGATCCTCTAACCTAACCTAACCTAGAATTTCAAACTTGTATTGATTCTCATAGAGCTGTGTGTCATCATGTAGCAAACTTCCCCCGAGTTGCTGGAGTTCCGTCATAAAAGAAGTCAGAGTTTCCATCAATTGGGCAAAATGAGACTCTTTTCGAACTCCCATGTCTTGAAGAGTCACCTTTGAAAAGGGTCACTCCCCAAAGACTCCTCTGTAATACTCCCGACTCCCTAAGACTCCTCAATACTCGCCAGAATCCTGAAACTCTTCAAGACTCCCCAAGACAACTCTGAAATTTAAATTTAAGAATTTTAAATTTTAATTTGAGTATTTTTTCTCTTTGCCGAGTCTGAAAAGAGTCGAAGAGTCTTCAAGAGTCACCAACGAAAAAAGGCTTAAAAGAGTCCGAGTCTTACAACATTGGGCAAAACACCCGGGCATCGTTCCACCATGCATAGAACTTGGATTATGGTGGAACTCTGATCATGCTTGAAATAATTGTTTGATTCATATCAAGTTTGTCACTGAAAAGAGGGTCCTTTTGCTACAAGATTAGCTTACTCCAATTCTTATTAGAGCAGATGGGTTTGGTGAGTAGGTGGCTTTTGTAAGTCTTTGGGTCTGAAGCTTACTTCTTGTGGTACTCACCTTCACACATAATATATTGGTTGAAGCTCTGGATGGTGGTGGATTTTACGTAGTAGTTAGTAGATGCACCGGGGTTGACGGAATAGTTAGTGGGTATCTTAGCTCACTCATCATATATCATCTATGAGTTTTCTGTTGTATTGGATACATGGAGGAATGATTTATTTAGCATTCCCTCATATTTTGATTGATTTTGAGCTAGCTATAGTTCAAGGGTCAAATGTAACTCCATGCTTATTAGGCATCCACATCCTCACTATGGCTTGAGATGTCCACCTCGGCTGCTATTGGTCTATTCAACTTGTGATCCAGATTTAGGAGCAGAACGAACTGATTAACAGATTGAATACAATAAACACAGAGATATGAAGAATAACACAGATATCCAGTGAACAATATCTTCTATTGAATAATGAAATAGGATGAAACTGTAAAACTACAGAATTGAAACACTTACTCGAATGGTGGTAGCTATCTCTGAGAAGAGATGTGGCTGTTACGCGCATCCGTCTGAGCAGAATGGATTAAAATGAGGCTCCAGAGGCCTTTTTGATATTACTCATGAATGCCAAAACCCTAGACATCCAAAAACCTAACCCTAGTAGGTGAAATGCCAAAAGTCATGTGGGCCCCTATAGGTAAGTTGGTGTAAGTTGGTACGTCAACTTCCCAGGGTCGTAACTTTTGCATACGACCTCCGTTTTAGGTGCGTGATAGCCCGTTGGAAAGGTCTTTCAGAGAAATACACATTTTGCTGTCAAACTTTGACTCCATCTACAGTTTGACTGTGGCAAGCGAAAAAAAACAATGTTTAGGTCTCCAAAATGGCTCTAGAAGTACAACAAGATGTGCTGACATGAAAACATACAAAATAAGCCAGTTGGATTAGGCGAGAGGCCACCAGTATCCACCTAGAGGATGTGTGGGGCTTCAGATAGCCCCATAAGTGTATAACCCACAATTACAAAGAAGTACAAAAGAACGTGTTGAACAAAAACGAACAAGAGGAGCTAGTTGGAATAGGTGGGTGGCCACCAATATCCACCTGGATCAATCCTCCCCTCTTAGGAAGCAATGGTCTCCATTGCGTTGAGTTCCCCCATCAAGTGAGGAAATTTTTGTTGGATTTGGCCCCGGGTGAACCACTTGCCTTGGTGTAGGAGTTGCCCTGCCTTGACAACCCGATAAAGCTGGATCCTCTGTTGGCGAGTGCCCTTGACCTATGTGTCCACTATCTGATCAGTGGATGCTTGTTCCATGCAGTTAGGGTTGAGCTTTGTTGGTGTCAGCTGTTCTGCGATCTCTAAGGTGTCCAATAATGGTGGAAAATATAGGAGGTCCACATTGAACAATGGATGCAGGCCAAGAAAGGGTGGAGTGTTGAGCTCAAAAGCATTGCTACCCACAACCTTGGTGATAGCGTAAGGCCCATAGCGAAGTGGGCGAAGCTTCCGATGGGGCCCCGTGAGACGCTCCTTCTGCAAATGTAACCAGACTTTGTCGCCAACCTGAAACTGGTGTGGTGCCCTGTGTTGATCATGGCGCTGCTTGTACTTAGCATTGGATTTCTGCAAAATCTCCTGGGCCTGTTGGCGGATGTGCTGAATCCGCTCAATGAATCTGATGGCTTTGTCGATCGCAGACTGATCATGGGAAGAGTCTGTCTGTGCGGTGGCAAGAGGAAGTGCAACATCAATGAGTCCCAAGAGTTGGAATCCCAGACCCACCTGAAATGGGCTATGGTCGGTGGAGCTATGGAGATCACTGTTGTAACTGTGCTGAACATAGGGAGACTCTCGTCCCATGTATGTGGATGCTTAGAATTGTACATGTGCAGGATGTGCACAATCATCCGATTGAAGACCTCTGTTTGGCTGTCGGTTTGGGGGTGGAAAGTAGTGGATTTTGCGAGCTTGGTGTCCAATAATGACCAGAGACTCGACCAAAATGTGCTGAGGAACCTGCTGTCCCGGTCGGAGATGGTGGTCTGTGGTATCCCAAAATGGACCCACACTCGTTCGAAGAAGAGCTTGGCAGTATCTACTGCTGTGATATTCTTCTTGCAGGCTGTGAGGATGACCATCTTCGAAAACTGATCAACGACCACAAATATGCAGTCATTTCCTTGCTTGGTGGACGGCATGCCAGACATGCAATCCATTGAGACGGATTCCCAAGGCTTCTTGGGAATAGGAAGAGGGGTGTATAAGCCTTGCTTCTTGATGGCTGGCTTGACAATGGCACAGGCAGTGCAAGATCTGATATACTTGCTGACGTCCTGTTGAAGTTTTGGCCAATAAAAATGTTTCTGAAGAACGGCCACAATTTTCTCCACGCCAAAATGTCCTGCCACCCGACTGTAGTGGGCTTCCCAAATCAGCTTTGCACGTTCGCTTGTAGGAACACAGAGATGGCCCAGGTGGCATAAGAGTCTGTCCTGAATGTGAAAATCGGTGACAGTTGCGCTTGTACCCAAGAGATGATAGGTGGTGGCGAAGTCCATATCTTGCTGATAAAGTTGGGGCCACTCAGATGCTTCATGTCCACATGAATGGAGCACATTGGTGAGTGCAGCCATAGGAGGCCGACCGAGGCAGTCAACGACATGATTGGAGATACCTGTCTTATACTTGATGTTGAGATGGAACTGCTGTAGGTAGGTGGACCACTTCTGATGGCGGTCATTCTGCAATTTCCCCTATGTCTGTATGAACTGCAGAGGCTTGTGATCAGTGTGTATGATCGTCTCTTTTCCCAGAATGTAATGTTTCCAATGACGTCAGGCTTGTACAATGGAATACATTTCCTTGTCATAGGTGGGATATTTTCGGACAGTATCGGAGAGTGTCTCACTATGGTATGCCACCGAATGCTCGTGCTGAGTGAGAACTGCGCCCACAGCATAGTCAGACGCATTAGTCTCAATTTGGAACAGTTGCTGCAGATCGGGCAAGGAGAGTACTGGAGCTGAGCACAAGCGATGCTTCAGATCATCGAATGCTCGTTGCTGCTCCTTCCCCCACATGAACTTGGCCCTACCACCGCCCTTGGTCACCTGGCCGAGGGCCCATGCAATATGGGAGAATGCCAACACGAACCGTCAGTAGAAGTTGGCTAGTCCTAAGAAGCTCTGAAGCTCGGTCAGTGTGGTCGGGGCTAGCCAGTCACAGATGACTTGGATCTTAGCTGGATCAACATGTACCCCATGCTCATCAACAATGTAGCCCAAGTATTGGACCCTTTTCATGCCAAAAGAGCATTTTTCCAAGTTGGCATTTAGCTTGTGCTTCCGCAAAGTGCTCAAAACCTGCTGAATATGCCGCATGTGCTCCTCCCACGTTCTGTTGAAGATGAAGATGTCATCCAAATATACCATCACAAAGGAGTTGGTGAAGGGTCTTAATACATCATCCATCAACCTCATGAAAGTGGCTGGTGCATTTGTTAAGCCAAAGGGCATTGTTATCCCCGCTTTTTAGGGATAACTAGGAGATCATGTCTCGAGGCCCACAGGTCCTAGACATGGAGTACCGAGAGCAGGATTGACCTGAGCATAGCCCTGGAGGGTCCATCATTTTCTTCTTCCATTAGCTTTATCTTGTCAGCAACAACAACAACAACATCCATCACCATCGGCTTGGTCTTGTATCAGAAGAGGTTCTTGCCCCATGAGGTAATTAGTCCACGTATCATGGTATGCGTCACTTTTGATCATTAAAACCTTTAAATATATGCATTTGATTCCTTTTATCTCTAACAACTGCTTGTATCTTACATTTGCCCACTTGACCATGCTTGGGGGAATTGACAGGGTGCCTTAGCAAGCCTATGTCCATAGGTCTTGGTTTGCCACTGGGGAATTTCTGAAAAGCCATTGTCCGCTCCCATCATAGCACCACTGTTTCATCTATCTCCCGCTCATTTATCCCATTCCCCTTGTCCGGGCATTGGGTTGACCTGTTTGTAGGATTGCAACTTATCTCGTGGGAAGAAGGGGCTAAAGGCCCAGAAGGTAAAAGCAGTTGGTAAAAGACAAAAGCCTAAAAATGAAACCTCGAGATGCTTCGCCCAGGGATCCCCGAGAAGGCAATAAAAGGCCTCTCAGTAAGAAACAAGAGGGACTCGGAAAATAACAAACAAGACCTAGTCAAAGGATAGGGGGTCTCATCACGAGCCAACCTATTAGGTTCATGGGTACCTAACAGTATGACATTGCCACCATCTGGTTACCACGCCAGGGCAGTGACCTTTGGTTGCATGGCCAAGGGAAAAGGGGTCTCATCACGAGCCAACCTTCTCATCTCTGTGAAAGTACTTGTGGGTGACACTGTTAGCTCTGGTCACCATGCCAAGGCAGTGTCCTCTGGTTAGCCCTTGAATAAAAAGAAAAAGAAGAAGAAAAAGCAAAAGAATAAAGCAAGAAAAAGAATAAAGGCAAAAATGGGCTTGGAAAAAATGCATCCATGACAGGTACAACTCGCCTTCTACAAAGGCACCCACAGATAACATTACGCATCCTTGGCCCTCACTACACCCACATGTCTGGACCTCCCCTAGCCACATCACCTCACTTACATGGCTTGGATGAAATCTTCTTGGAAACTTTCCTTTTCTTGTGGATACTAGCCCAATAAGACGTCTTGTCTTTTTCTCCAATCTTGTATTGCAGGTTTTTGTAATGTATTTGAGCTATTGACTGATGTATTAGGGTTTTTATGCATATGTTTAATAATATTGATAATGAGATGTGATTAACATTGCTATGATCCCAGTGACTGATGAGCCCATGGAGGGCGTAGCTTTTGATGTGCAGGACCATGCCCGACAGACAGGTACCAGTTGGACCGGTACACATGGGGAGATGACCAGTTCGGACCTCCATGGGGTTGAAGAGCCCACCAGATGGATGCTGAGACCCCATCAGGGGGTAGAGACAGGATGGAGATGGATCAGGGCTTTTGTAGCGAAGAGGAAGAGGACGTTCCATCAGAGGCATTCCGACAGGACTAGACCTGGGGGGAATGACCCCTTTTTAGTGGAACGCCAGCCTTGGAAGGCTTGGGACGTCTCCATCTTCACCATGACGTCATCCAACTTCATGGATGCTTTTGGAGGCAGACTAGATAGCAGTGGCACGTGTGGCATGTTGGAGAGGCCCCTGGGGGGCTAACGTTTTGCTCCTTGGTGTCTCATCTGCCCTAGAAAGGGCTAGCGCCTCCCTTGAAGGGGATTTTGCTCTCATTTTTACTTTATTAGGGCTTTTTACTTAGCATTTAATGTAAAAACAATATGATTTTGACATTATGGCCTTGTCGGCCTTTTTATGAC
This sequence comes from Picea sitchensis, assembly GCA_010110895.2. Taxonomy (NCBI): domain Eukaryota; kingdom Viridiplantae; phylum Streptophyta; class Pinopsida; order Pinales; family Pinaceae; genus Picea; species Picea sitchensis. Next base: position 40,597 of record SNQJ01S0056210.1, read on the forward strand.
CTAAAAAGTAAAATTAGGTCATTGATACACTATATATTGAGGGTTTTGACTCTCATTTTGATCATCAATTGTCACTCACTCATAGTGAGGTCTGATTTTTAGCGTCCTATTGGGGTTTTTGGCTGAACTAAGTGATGCGCACTTGTTGAAGGAAGAGATTTTTGGCATTTATGGTGTTTCTCTTGAAGGAAGGTGTTACAACTAGGGTTTGCATGGTTATTTCTTCATGATTTGTAAGTGTTTTTTCTGCGAAACTTCTTATTGAATGGTTGTAGTTTAAATTTCTTGCATATTGCTTATAAATTTGCTGAATCAGAACCCTAGGTGACAAGCACACAAGTAGGTCCTTGTCTCATGTCCCCTGATAGAGAAACCTTTAGCCATTGAAAGAGAAGAAGAGAGCCTAGCCGTAGCTACACTCCTTGTTTCTCTTTCCCTGCTAGCCGTACCTTTAGAATTCAAGAGAGGGAGATGTCCTAGGCCTAGGTTATCTACACCTAGGGCCATTTTTCCCTTAGGGTTTGAAGAAAGAGCCTTGCCGCAGCAACACTCTCCCTCTTTAAGCTCTCTCGTCTTGATTTTGTGCTTCATCCGAGCTAGCCGTTTGCCAGGAAGGAGGAGAGAGCACGAGGCCTTGCTTTTGCAACACCGAAGTGAGCCTCTCTCCCCTAGGGTTTTGTCTTTGAGGCCCTGCCTTAGCAGCACCTTGAAACCTTTCCCTCCAGTCCTTTGAAATCTCATCTCCTTCAACCTGTGCGTCCTTCACTTTTTGACTCCATTTAACCCTAAGGCATTGATCTCCAGCCTCAAACGTTGAAGTAGAATTGGATCTACAACACTTTCAAACCTTTTTGAATTGAAACCCTAACTACACTAACCTACTAACCCTAAGTTGCTGACGTCATCTTTGAATATTTCATCTTTATTGCAGCAACGTTTCATCTTGTGAGCAATTGAATGGTAGTTGAAGGCATTAATTGAGTTAAGAAGTGATTTGTCATATTGAATGCTGTATCATTCTAGTATTTATTGGTGAAGTGACATTATTGCTATTGCTATTTTGTAAACATTGACTTAGTCAACATTTACTTTCAAATTGCTTATATTGAATATCATATAGTCGTTGATTTATATGAAGTACTAACCAAGATTGCACGTATCAGTTTCCTTGTTGTGTTGTCTCAAGCAGGTGCTTTTCTTTTCTTTGGTTATACTCTATTATTGGCTGTTTAGCCTGGACTATCTAATTGGCGGTAATCTGTGAAGGGGAAATTTGTCTTTGTATTGTTAGCCTTTTCCCTTTCAAAACCCCAGGTTACCGAGGACGTCTCCCCTGGGCCTAGCCTCCCTAAATAGAAAGAACCTCCCCATTGTGGTGACATTGGGTGGGGAAGGTTCCTGTTTCGCCAGTTTGACCTACTATTCTTTAGCCTTTCTTGTATCTACAAACTGTGCGATAATAGGCATGACTAGCCATTCGAAGGGACCTTCTTTAGATTTGAAGGCTGTCTTCCATACATCAATTGGTTCGATGGGAACCTGGTGATAGCCAGTCTTTAGGTCAATCTTGCTGAAGAACTTTGCCCCCTTGAGTTGGTCAAGAAGGTCATCAATCCTAGGAATGGGGTATCGGTTCCTGACTGTGATTTTGTTTAACGCTCTGTAATCAATGCAGAGTCGCCACGTCCCGTCCTTCTTTTGCACTAGTACAATCGGGCTTCCACAAGGGGAGGAGCTGGGTTTGATGTGCCCCTTTTGAAGCAACTCTTGGATCTGTCGCCTGATTTCGTCATTTTCCATCAGCGAGCGATGATAGACTGGTCCATTAGGTAGAGGTGCGTCGGGGGTCAGATCAATTGGATGCTTGACTTGGCAGTGTGTCAGTACCCCTGTAGGTGAGGAGCAGATGTCTCTGTATTCTTCCACGATCCTGTCTACTTGCTTCTGCTGCAAAGAGAGGCTCTGTGTAGAGGCCACGGATGTGGCGATGACCTTCTTCTTACTGTGAGCACGGATCACAAAGAAGACAAACTTCCCTGTCTGTGAGATGACCTTACTGCATTGCTTAGCAGAGATTAAATAAATAGCAGTAGGCGGCGCTACCTCTGGTATCCTGTACAATTGTCTACCCAAAGTAATAATAACACTACGGGGTCTAGACTCATACACAACATGATGCTTAAATATGCTTGTCCTAAAAGAACATCACAAACTTCAAGGGGAGAAATATCACACAGTACCTCATCTTTGAAAGACTTGATGTCGTAGGGCAGACGATAGTGTTGGCTGACACAGAGATCTCTTCCTTGGCGAAGCCAGCCGATGGTGTAGGGTTGCAGGTGCGGTGTCGTTGGTAGGTCCAGTCGCTTGACGATCTCTGCTGAAATCAGGTTCTTCTGACTCCTGCTATTGACAATGAAATGAAGCGGAGCCCCCTTTACCCACATCTGCGAGTGAAAGAGGCGTTCTCCTTCCTCTGGTTCTTCTAGTTCGCTTGGTGGTAGCTAAAGTGGCACTGGGTTCAACATCGATAATCCGCTTCCCTCCTTCATGATTTGATTCAGAATCAGAATCGGCCTTTGACTCGGAAGCCTTCAGTTTGGCCATGAGTGACTGCTTGGAGCGACATTCTTTGGTGTTGTGCCAAGGGATTTTATGGTACTCACACCATTTTCCAGTGTCCTTCTTTGTCTTCTCATTGCCCTTCTTGTGTTGTGGCTTGAACTGGTTGTCCTGAGGGCGGCCATCTCGACTTGGTCCCTTGCTGTGTGGGTTGAGGATGCCTTTGCCCTGCTTCGACTGTGAGGGGTTTGTAGATCCAAACTCTCGCCTTTTCTGCTTAAATTTTTGCTTGATCTTGACCGTGTATCTATAAGCCGTGCCCAATGAGGCGATGTCCAGAAACTCCATTTCTGTTTGAATGTATCTATGCAAACAACCGCGATATTTGAGCGCCAGATGACACTCAGAGTCTTTGATACCCAATTTGGTGTGCAGGGTATGGAAAATATTGGTGAAATCTGGTACTGTCTAGTCCCTTTCTTGACGTAGGGTGGTCCATCTGGTGTATTGGTCTTCGTAGCTTCCAACAGGGTAGTATTGTTCTTTGATGGCGTCTCGGAAGGAATACCATGTAGGGGCCACCACAAACATTGCAGATTCCTCTATTGCCCTTTGCTTAGAGTAAGTATTCCACCAGTCTTTTACATGGGGAACGGCCTTGAGGAGTGCAAAAGTGATCTTTTCCCTATCGGAAAAATTGTGGACCGAAAAATACCCTTCGAGCAGATTCAACCATTTATCTACAGCATCCACATCTACCAGTCCTTCAAATAATGGAATATCAAAATTCACCTGTACCTTGAAGGGGGTTGCATGGCTGCTTGATGAAGATGCTTCTCCTGTGGGAAGCCGTCGAAGGATTTGCGCGCAGTTGTCCATCATTTCGTTCCTTTGTCGCACAAGGGCTTCCTTGAGCAACATTTTAATAGGATCTCCCGCTCCATCATCTTTCTTTTCGTCCCCCATGGGTTGTTGTTGGGCTCGGCACGACCGATCTTGCAATGGATCGATTGGTTCGAGTCCCAACTTCTTGTACCCAGATCTTGTCGGGGACATGCACGAAGAAAAATAAATGAAGAGCAGACTGCTCTGATACCATTGATCCAGATTTAGGAGCGGAACGAACTGATTAACAAACTGAATACAATAAACACAGAGATATGAAGAATAACACAGATATCCAGTGAACAATATCTTCTATTGAATAATGAAATAGGCTGAAACTGTAAAACTGCAGAACTTAAACACTTGCTCGAATGGTGGTAGCTATCTTTGAGAAGAGATGTGGCTGCTACGTGCATCCGTCTGAGTAGAATGGATTACAATGAGGCTCCAGAGGCCTTTTTGATATACTCATGAATTCCAAAACCCTAGACATCCAAAAACCTAACCCTAGAAGGTGAAACACCAAAAGTCACGTGGGCCCCTATGGGTAAGTTGGTGTAAGTTGGTACCTCAACTTCCTAGGGTCGTAACTTTTGCATACGACCTTCGTTTTAGGCGCGTGATAGCCCTTTGGAAAGGTCTTTCAGAGAACTACACATTCCGCCGTCAAACTCTGACTCCGTCTATAGTTTGACTGTGGCGAGCCAAGAAAACAATGTTTAGGGCCCCAAAATGGCCCTGGAAGTACAACAAGATGTGCTGAGTGAAAACATACAAAATAAGCCAGTTGGATTAGGCGAGAGGCCACCAATATCCACTTGGAGGATGTGTGGGGCTTCAGACAGCCCCAGAAGTGTAGAGCCCACAATTACAAAGAAGTACAAAAGAACGTGCTGAACAAAAACGGACAAGAGGAGCTAGTTGGAATAGGTGGGTGGCCACCAATATCCACCTGAATATTAATGGTAGACTTTGCTTGGCTATGACTAACCAAGGGTAGGTGGGCTTAGTTGCCAAGGGTAGTTGAGCTTAGTTGCTTGTATTTTCAAAATCAACTATGGACAGCCCCCGTGTAGACAGAATTGTAGCCTCAATCACCAAAGTAAACTGGATGATCTACAGTCTATCTTGTGAAGAGGTTCACTCACCTATGGCAGTCATGAAAGCAATTTACTGGAGTTATAAATTGAACCCATGATACAAGTCCAAAACATTAGCATTGGATCCTCAACCTATCCTGATCCCAACACAACGAGCTTGCTTAACATGGTTTTCTTTTCCAAAGAAAAAATAACCATTTCTATTCAAGAAGAAAAAAAGTCATGCTCCTAATGTGCTAATGCACTTACAGTTACAATTCAAAGCAGAGAGAGACATTCTAGTGCTTCCTTTCATCTACAGATCCATAAGATCTTCTATTCTGCTGAAATTCAGCCTAAACAAAAACTGACCACAAAAACTCCTTAAAAAGTCTTAGAAACAGTTCCTGTATCCTTCAGCTATACAGCAAGAAAATATATCATCTATTCATACAAATTTAAAAGCAAATAAAAGTCTGAAATATCTTCAAAATCTTTTCTGTATCCTTCAGCTATACAGCAAGAAAATCTATCATCTATTCATACATATTTAAAAGCAAACAAAAGTCTGAAATTTTTAAAAATTCTGCAATTCTCAGAACTTCTTCAGGAGTAATAACCTTCAGAGATTGAAGAAGATCCTTCTCTGAGTTCTTCTATTACCACCTTTTCCTCAGCGATCTGTTGACCTTATTTTGATAGCCTGTCTGCCTCTTTATTTTGTTCTCTGTACACATGAGTGAAAGTGATTGACTCAAAAGAATTTTCTATGGCCTTTAGTTGGTCACCTAAGTTTTTGAGATTAATGTTTGGGAGTTGACCAGAGCCATTCATCCATTTAATCACTAGGGTGGAGTCTCCAAATACCCGGAAATTCCTTACATTTTTCTCCATAGCACTCTTTAAGAGAAGTCTTAAAGCCATTATTTCTGTGAAGTTATTTGAAACTTTTCCCAATCCTGCTTTCATCTTAAATGTATGATCTTCAAAAGTATGTATAATACCTCCTGAACTGCTCCTGTTCTCTGTACCTTGGCTTGGCCCATCAAAAAAACCCCAAGCCTGCTTTTTGTTTACAACCAGCTCAGCTAACTGCCTTTCTCTCTTTTGAATAACTAGCATTCTATAAACTGTGGCCAGAGCTCTGATTTCATATGTAACTTGGAAGGAGGGTATACCTTTTTCTTCAAAGAGCAATGAATTTCTTTCTATCCACTCCCTCCATATTGTCAAAAAGGGCACAGCATGCCATTCCTTTAATTCTGTCTTGCCTCATCGATGTCTTAAACATTCTTCATCAATATCACCCACCCAACCATGCTTCACACCTTTTATCTGGTCAACCTCTATCCAAATTTGTTTAGTGTATGAGCATTTAATGAGCATATAGGATATTGTTTCTTCATCTTCTCTGCAAAGGATACATATTCCAGGCCCCTGTCTAGCTGTTTTTTGCATTATTTCCCAAGTTAGAACCTTTTTCATTACAATGTTTTAAAACTCGGACTCGGACTCAGACCCGGTCACCTATCAACTCGGACCGATCTGATTTCAATGACTCTACAAAAAAATACATAAAATAATTAAATGTTAATGAAAAAAAAATATTTTAAGATTCCAAACCATTAGAGACAAAATATGCAAAGTTTGCTCATCTTTATACCATGTAAGGGTGGATATATCAAAATGGGGAGAGGATGCCTTGAAACTTTTCCACCAGATGCCTACAGCAATATGTTGTCTCTTGGAAAACCATGATTGCAGGATATGCTATGCATGGCTGTGGGGAACAGGCCTTCAAACCGTTTGAACAAATTAAACACTTTGGCTTAAGCCTAGAGCATGTAACCTTTGTTGGCATTTTGTCTGTTGTTTCCATGCAGGTCTAGTGGATGAGGGCTATCAATATTTCAATTGCATGAGAAAATGCTATCACATCACTCCTGCAATGGAGCACTATCACTGCATGGTTGACCTTGGCTGTGTTGGGTTTCTACTATCACCCTTTGCCTCTACCTCGATCCTCTAGGGACATCAGTCAACACCTCCCAATTTTGATGAATCATGAAACTACCTAATCAAAGCCTTATAATATGGTAGAAAAAGATTAGCATGCCTAATCAATGATTTGGGTTTGAGTGAAGGGTACATTTTTGCTAAGGCCATGACAGAGGAGTTCAACAATCAACAGTAAATATCACCAACATCGCGGTGCAGAAAAGGCTTTGTGCTCTTGATTAAATGCCAATCCCATACCCTTATACGTGATAGAATCCAATGAAAATGTTGCAATCCTACCAATCCTAAAATCCTGAAAACTGTTTAAGTCTGCTGAATTTTGAATGGGACATGAAATTCCACTTTCTCCATATGAAGTCCGATGAGGTTGGAACCACTCTTAAACATCCTGAAACAATCAATGGTAATGTTAAAAATTAAAGTAAAAGGAAATGTCCTTTTACTTTAAGAATTTAACATTACCATCAATTACCAGTGTTTTTGGTCAAACCCTTTTAAAGAAAAATTGAATTTTACATGTTGGTGGGTCTAGTACCTACTTGGCCAAGTAGGTACGAACTCGGTCAAGTAGGGCTGGTTTGGTACTGAACTGGCCCACCAAACCGAGTCAATGGCCGAGTCGACCTGGTCACCAATCAACTTGGCCGAGTTGACCGAGTCCGAGTCAACTCAGACCGAGTTATAAAACACTGATTCATTATTGCTGACCACATATATATTTTGGTTTTGTTCATTGCTTTTACCTTTCAAAGTTTTTTCCATCACCAGATTGTATTTACTATTTTCTGGCTCCAAAGAGAAGTTGGCTTTGTATCCAATCTCGTTGAATAATATCCCAGAGTTTGATTTTTTTGACCAAACAATTGTATCCTCCTCCTTTCTAAGTCTTACATGGATTTTGTGCAGCCTATCTACATAAGCATTCCACACTATTGCATCTTCCCCTTCTAATCCTAGCATGTCTGCCTTCATCCACCCCTGCTGCCATATATCCGTATTCCCCTGATCTGCCATCTGATTGAGAGTGAAAATACCCTTATCTTGTACAATCTCTCTTAGTCTTTCAGGTAACCTGTGTTCATTCCTGCAACCTACCCAAGGGTCTATACTAACCCTCACCTTCTCCCTAGACCCTACATCCATACCAACCGGTTTCCAATCAAAGGGAAATACTGTACTCATGCCTTCTAGTGTGCGGACACATTTTTATAGATTTCCTCTGACTCCCCTGATCTGCCATCTGATTGAGAGTGAAAATGCCCTCATCTTGTACAAGTTCTCTTAGTCCTTCAGTTAACCTCTCTTCATTCCTGCAGCCTACCCAAGGGTCTATACTAATCCTCACCTTCTCTCTAGACCCTACATCCATACCAACAAGTTTCCAATCAAAGGGAAAGATTGTACTCATTCCTTCTAGTGTCTGGACACATTTTTATAGACTTCCTCTGACTCCTTATCCAGTCTATTATTGACCCTGGAGTTATGTACTTCTGTACTATAATATCTTTCCATAGATGTTTCCTGAGAGATAACTCTCCATCATTTTTTTGCTGCCAATGATTTCCCAAAATAGTAAGTGTTTTTCAATACCCACCCACCTTCCTCTTTTGGCTTGGCTATTGATTCCACTTAACCAATGGGATCCCCTCAGTTCGTTTCTTTTCTGTCCATAAAAATCTGAAAACCTTTTTCCTGTTCCTCTCTAAAATCCCTTGTGATATGTATGCTAAAGTAGGCCAAAAGAGTGGAATTGCCTCAAGAACTGACTTGACCTATGCTAACTTGCCACCACTCGAAAGCCATCTATTGCACCAGTGGTTTATTCTTGCCTCAATTTTTTCAATCAACCATTCCCAGTTCTTTTTCCCATAACCATTAGGCTTAAGTGGGAACCCCAGGTCTTTAAAACCTTCGTTAAAATTAATACATCTAAATGGAAAAATATGTAGGACTTGTCTCTGTACCTCGACATTCAGACTAGTAAAGGAAATGACAGAATTTATAACATTTATTTTCATACCTGTAGCTGTACTGTTTAGATCTATGATTTCCTTTAAAGAATAATAATACATCATCCATGAATAACAAATGAGATGAAGATAAATCTCTCCCCATCTTAACTCTTGATATTGTTGCTTTGCTTTTGGCTTATGAAATTGCTCTACTTAAGCCTTCAACTATTATGAGAAAGAGCAATGGTGAAAGTGGGCTTTCCTTGCCTCAACCCCCTTGATGGGTTACAAAACCTTGAATGTGACCTATTTATCAACACACCAAAGGATGCTGAAGTCAAACAACACATTATCCATTTCACTATAGGCATGCAAAAGCACCAGTCTGATATATAACCAGCCGGATCTATTATAAGCTTTAAATAAGTCTAATTTCATAACCACAGCTGGGGGATTTTTTGTTTTCATAGTATGAATACCTACATGTGCTGCCCCTATTGCATCATGGATTGTCTACCTTCCAAAAACCCAAATTGTTCCTTTGATATATCACATTCCTTCTAAAAAGATCCTTTTGATTCTAATTGCCAAGATTTTGGCCAATATCTTATAAATACATTTGCACAATGAAATTGGCTTGAACTCTTCAAAACTTTCAGGGTTATCCTTTTTTAGGATTAGATCCAAGAAGGTACCATTAATGCCCCGAGAACATTCTCGGTGCTCTTGACCTCATCATCACCCTTAACAGATCCTCTTCCAATAGCTAGTCGGATCTTAAATAAAATTCCATTCGCCATCCATTCGGCCTAGGTATTTTATCTCTTTTCCTGGATGCCAAGATCACTTTTAGCTCATCCTTGGAGACCTCTTCCATAAGCATTTGATTCCCTTCCTCTGTTACAAATCTTGAAAAATATGATGAGATTTTTAATATCTCAACAATATTTGCTCTGTTAGGATCTGTGAATAGGGTTTAGAAGTAAGACATTCCCATGTCTGCCATCTCTTGGAATATTTTTCCCTTGCTACCATCTGCTTTCTTCATCTCCCATATTGTATTGACCCTTTTCCTATGATTTGTAAAATTATGGAAAAATGTAGTGTTTTCACCACCTTTTTCTAACCATACTGCCCTGCTTGTTATCCTCTAGTTTTCCTCCCTTCTTTCCAATAACTTTTGTCTTGCATTTTCCAACGATTTCACTCTTTCCCTTTCTTCTTCTGTGAAGACTCCCCCTACATTCTGCTCATATACCGAAGATAGGTTGTCTTCTGTCCCCCTCAATTCCTTATTAGATTCTTTGAATTTTTTTGAGCTCTACGCTGCTGTAGCTTTTTTCAATTTTTTGTCAGTTCTATTGCAAATTGGAAGCTTGCAAAATCCCTCAATGTAGGATTGAAACCCCTTTATTCCTCTTTTACCAACTTGATGCATTCTTCATCCTTTATCCATTCATGGTTAAACGTAAAGGGAGCAGCTGGCTTAGTATCTTTTTTATCAATCTATAGAAGGATAGGTAGGTGATCTGATCCCCCACCTACTTCAACCTGCTTTCTAATTTTCTCTACCTCCATTAGAAGATTCTCAGATACCAGGAACCTGTCCAGCCTCTTGGGATACCAACTTCCCCTATCATATTATTTCTCCAAGTGGGGACCTTCTTGATGGGTTCCACATCAACCAACCGAGCCTCCTCAAGTTTATGTCTGAAATAATCAGCAAGTCTATCTTGTCTTGCAGTTTGTCCTTAGACCTTAGAACTGCTTAAGGTAAAGTTTAAGTCACCCCCTACAATGGCTTTATCCTAATTGATTACTTCTTGAGAAAATAATTCATCCCAGAATGGCCTCTTGTGATCATAGAGACCATAGCAATTTATTACTCATATACTTTGTCCTTGTTGCCGTCCTTATACACACTTGCAAACGTGGACTAAGTCTCGATCCACTTAGTGTGTCTTCGGAGACACAATGTCTAAGTTCAAGCCCATTGTCACCTCGACTTGAACTCCTTTTGTCTAGGCTTACTCCTAGGGAAGCCAAGGGGGGTAGACCCTAGTTACTATGTGAGTTATTAGATTATGTCTAGGAGTTAGTTTTAATTTGTTAAAGGTTAGGGGGAATCTAGCCTATATGAGAGTCAACAATGCAAATGCAAGATTTCAATGCACAAGCAAACCTTTCCCTAGGTCAACTAAGACTAGTGCCTA
>SNQJ01S0056211.1:24581-44037 GCA_010110895.2 Picea sitchensis
GAGGGTAATAGTCTCCCCTTTTGTGTTTAGAGACTCACAAACACAAGGGGACCACTTTCGAAGGTACCTGAATCTCAACACAAATCTCTCAAAGGTTTTCACCAAGATTGTACTATTGTTTTCATCTAGTATTATTGCCCAACCTTCAAAAAAGCTTGCATTTAAAATGTTTACTTTACTATAGCTTTCTCAACTTTTGGTAGCATGCATCTAATAAGTGGTTCACGACAAATTTTCAACAGAAATACATATGCATCTTATCTACATCTATGAAATGTTTTGAGAAGGTTTTTGGGTATCTATTTGAGCTAGTGGACAGGTTGGTTTTCGATCTGATTTTTCAGCTAGAGCGCGTCTCCTTGGAATAAGGTGACTTCCCTCTAGTACCAAAGACCCCATGCGCCCTTTTCTTGGAAGAGACTGTGCTTTTTGGATCTGATCAGATCTAACTTCATGTTGGGTATGACCACTTTCTAGAAGCACTCAGGCTTCTTGGGTTAGGTTGACCTCTTAACCACTTTTAATAATAATATAACATTATCATATTACAACTTAGGCTTTTTAGCCTTTTAATTCAACATTACATTTGACTTTAGTCTTATAAACTAATTACATCATAAGCAAGCACATTTTACACATCTTGTCACTCTCTCTCTATACACATGGTCCCATCCTGCTTTACATAGCATTTAATAAAAGAAGATATTTTCATACCATGTGATCATTTGATCCTTTATCATGGTCATATGCTAAAGTGACTCTTAAGAGTGGTCAGCTGTAAGAGGAACACAGCAAGTACCAAAAAGGGTCATCCCACATATCAGTCTAGCTCACAAGACTTTTATATTCGTCTTGACTTTTTCTTAGACTCTACTTTGACTTTTGCTCATGGCTCACAAAGATTGCACCTTGAATTTTGTACTAGGCTCACAAGGCTTTTACTTTTTCCCTGACTTTTTGCACTAGACTCACAAGGTTTACATCTTGACTTTTGTTCTAGGCTCACAAGGCTATTACTTTTGCCCTGACTTTTGCACTAGACTCACAAGATTAAGTTTCAACATCACCTTTGTCATGACTATTGTATGGCTCACAGAGTTTGTACGTTCACCCTAACTTTTGCCATGACTTCACAAGACTTTTTGATTCTCCAAATCTCCCTAGCTAGACTTAGGGTGGCCCAATGGCTCACATTGGAGAATGACTACTGATGTGCTAATTTTAACACTCCCTCTCAGCGAGGGAGTCATTCTCTGCCACTCCAAGCTTGCCTCTCAACTGCGCAAACTGTTTAAACGACAATGGCTTGGTCGGGATATCAGCTACTTGCTCGCATGTCGCTATGTATTGTAGCTTTCTGGAGCATGTCTCTAATGTAGTGGTATTTCATGTCAATATGCTTTGACCTATCATGAAAAACTGGATTCTCTGTCAGCTTTACACAACTTTGATTATCACAGTGAATCACTGTCATCTCTAGCATGTCACCAAACAACCCATAAACCAATTTTCTGAGCCATACTACTTCCCTGCTGGCATCACTTGTCGCAATGTACTCGGCCTCTGTTGTACTGTGTGCAATGGATACCTGTTTCTTGCTTGACCATGAGATCATAGTGGATCCTAAACTGAAGCAGTATTCGAAAGTACTCTTTCGGTCCACTGGGCTTCCTGCCCAATCAACATCTGCATAACCATGTAGAAACATGCCACCGCTAGATGTATACCTTAGACCATAGGTAATGGTCCCTCTAAGATATCTCAAAATATGCTTCACTGCCACCCAGTGTCTATGTCTCGGTTTAGTCATGAACTGACTCAATGCAATCACTACATAACATATATATAGCATGGTATGGATCATATACATCAATGACCCAATGAGTTGCCTATACATGGTGGGATCCACCAAGTCTGAACCTGTATCTGAATCATACAACTTTCTCATGTTTGTAATCATAGGCATAGACATGGATTTACAATCCATCATGCCAAACCTCTTCAACACATCCACTGTGTATTTTCCTTGTGCCAGAAAAATTTTGTCATGTTTTTTCCACACTTCCAATCCCGGGAAGTAATGCATCAAGCCTAAGTCTTTCATTTCAAACTCTGAAATAAGCTCCCTCTTACACCAAGCTATCTGTCCTTCATCTCCTGTGAGAAAGAGATCATCCATATAGATGACTATAATAATGGGTTGATTCCTTGATACCTTAAAGTATAAATTCGCATCAACATCGCTTTTCTGAAAGCCCAAGCCTTTTAGGAAGCCATCGATCATGTCATACCATACTCTAGGAGCCTATTTAAGGCCATACAATACCTTCCTTAGTTTGCATACATGGGAGTCTTTATCATGCAGTATGAAACCTTTTGGTTGTTCCACAAAGACTTCTTGTTCCACCTTTCCATTGAAGAACGCAATCTTTACATCCATTTGATATAATTTCCAACCAAGTATTGATTCCAAAGAAATAATGACTCGAATGGAGGTATACCTGGCTACAGGAGCAAAAGTCTCATCGTAGTCAATTCTTTCTTTCTGCAAGAATCCCCTGGCAACAAATTTGGCTTTGAATTTTTCAACACTCCCATCAGTTGCATGCTTGATTTTATATATCCACTTGGAAGAGACTATTGATTTGTCTTTTGGTCTAGGTACGATGTCCCAAACATTATTCTTCAGTATAGACTTGTATTCTTCAAGCATAGCGTCCTTCCAAACGTGTAGTCTGTCAGCCTCTTCAAATGAAGAGGGCTTTGAATCACTAATGTCGCTTACCAACACAACATTGCCACTAAACCTATGTGGTCTTTTACTTTCCCTGAAGGTTCCCTTGGGAGCAACTATTCTTTCTGCTTCTTGTAATGTTTCCTTGAACCACGTTGGTTTCCTTTTGGTTGGTGGTTATTCAAGAGACCTTTCCAAAGTCTCAGCAGGTTCTAAGGGCTCATCACTTTTCCCTTCGTGGGGTTCCTCCCTCTGACCATCTGAATCATCATTTTCAGATAAGGGTTAAGCTGGTTGATCAGCTTCAGTTTCCTACTGAAGTTTCTCTTGATTTTCCGAATGCTACTTCTTCATGAAAAGTAATGTCCCTACTTACTTCTATTTGCCTTTGACCTGGAACATAAATTATGTAAGCCTTGGAACTTTCGTTGTAACCCACAAAGACCCCTTCTTTCTTGGGGGTTCCCTCTTTGTCCTCTTTTCCTTTGGGACATGAATATAGACTGGACACCCAAAGATCCTGAGGTGCCCTACTTCAGGTTTTGACCCTATAAAAACTTCTTCATGAGTTTTGTCCTTCAGAATTGCGTGAGGACACATGTTCTGAACATACACAGCAGTAGTTGTAGCTTCTGCCCAAAGTGAATTAGGTAGATATTGGTCAAACATCATGGCTTTAGCAGCCTCACAAATTGTCTTTTTCTTCCTCTCAGCAACCCCATTTTGTTGAGGGTTGTAAGGCACAGTCGGTTGCCTCTTGATTCCTGCTTCCTTGCAGAAATCCTCAAACTAGAGAGATTCAAACTCTCCTCCATTATCTATCTTGAGAACTTTGATGCGTTTTCCTGTCTGATTTTCTATGAAGGCTTTGAATTCTCTAAATTTATCAAATGTCTCATTTGTTGCCTTAAGAAAGTATATCCAACATTTTCTAGAGTAATCATCAATAAATATGACATAGTATAAACAACCACTATGAGAGGGAGATAACATAGGACCACACACATCAGAATGTACAAGATCTAGTATGCCATGTGCTCTACCAATCACTACTAGAGAATGTTTTCTTTATGATTTTACCAAGCATACATCCTTTACATATTTCATCTTTATTGAAAGAAATAGAGGGCATACCACTTACCATATTTTGTTGGTCTAGAAGTGCCTTGTAGTGTAAATGTCCAAGCCTCTTTTGCCATAACTCACTGGAGCTAGATGCATCATGTGCAAGAGCCTGTATTGATTATCCGGTCACTATGTATAAGCCTCCTCTGCGAGTCCCAATAGGCTCGGCTATACTCAGTTGTCTACCTTTAGCCCATAGAAGTGCCTTCCTTTCCATGAAGACCACCCAATATCCCTTATCCTCAAGGGTTGCCACTTATAGAAGATTCGTTCTCAATCCACACACATATAAAATTTCATCAATGTGAAGTATGGCTCCAGACTCTAACTGAAATGAGATGGAGCCTACATGATCTGTTGGATCTTTTAAATGACTATGGTTGAGTTTTAATTTTGCATGCGTTAATTAACCATTTGAGAAAACTTAGTGAAAGAATGAGGAAAGAAAAGGAATTATGACAGCCATATACACATTTGCAGATCTGAAATGAAAGCATAAACAGCAAACCATAACACACAGATTGATAACGGAGTTTGGCACAACTTTGCCTACGTCTCTGGGCCTTTGTCTTTGTGGGGGAGGCTTCTTTATTTCTGTTCAAAAGATCAGAAGTACATCTCTGCAATGCCAAATGGCTACAAGACTGATCTGGTCATGTTCTCCCAGATCTCTAGAACCCTGCAAAGAAAACGGCACACAAAACGAACATCTGGAGCTCCCAGAAATGGTCCGACAGCATCTCCTCCTCAAAAGCTTCTCTGCATCAAAATGGCTTTGGCTTGGCTTTTCTTCAGCATAACTCTGCTCTGACTGCTCTCCCATGGCCTCAAACAGGCCTGGTTTATATAACTTTGAAGTTGGTTTCTCACCTCCAACTTCCTCCAAGAATTTGGGCTCCAAAAATGCCCAATATCCCCCAAAAATGGAGAGAATCCACTAAAAATAGGCACAATTACAACTAAAAACCCAACTATAGGCATAAAACCCACTTTATAGTTAAAAATCGTGCATTAGGCCCCTCCTTCCGCGCACGCACCCTGATTCTCGGTCGTATGGGGCATATTCATAGGACCCGTGGGCTTACAGTTGTAACTGCGCGCATTTTGTAGGGATAAGCCCCTGGTTATGCATGGGCGCGGGGTTCAAGGGCTAAGCCCTTACGCCATTATTCCCAGTTCCATTGCACAGTCATGTGGTGTGTGCCGAGGGCTAGGGCTAAGCCCCGGCCCTTTCCCCCCGCCAGATAGTACTTCAAACGAATTCAAATAAAATTTTGGTCATATACATGTTAAGAACCACCGGTAGGGCGGGCAGTTAGCCCAGCCCTGCCAATCCTTTGCCCGACGAGGAGGTCACGGCTTCGACCCCGGTGAACCCATACCAATTTTGAACAAAACCATTACCAACCACAGGGTGCCACGTGGCAGCCCTTGACTGGGCCACGTGGCACCTCTACAACCAACCAAACCATGACACGTGTCATTTGGTGATTGGCCCACGTTCCTGCCACGTCAACTGTCATACTGCCACGTCAACCTGCCGCGTCAGCTGCCGTACTACCCTGTCAACCTGCCACGTCATCTGCTGACGTCATCCCTGCCACGTGTCACCCTTTCAGTGGTGACACGTGTCACCTCCGGATAGGTCCAACTGTATGCCAAACTGACCTGTCACGCTCTGCCACGTGTCGTCACCCGAGGCTGCCACGTGTCATCTGTTGGAGCTGCCACATCCCCTGTATGAACCATACGGTCTGCATAGTCAGCATGCCACATGGACTGTACGGACTGTACAGTCATCCCTTTTTTTTTACTTGTTTGGCTTTTCGGACAGAACGTGATATCTTCTCCATACGGAGCCCGTTTGACAAAGTAAATATACCGTCGAAATCAGGGAGACGAGACGGACGCAATGGCACAGGTTTCGTCGCATTCCGAGCACTTTCATTTTTGAGCATTTTTCAAGCCTTGTCAGGCTTCTAGATCCGATTTCAGATCACTACACCTTCAATTTTGTAGCTCCTGTCATCCCCAAGCTCTACATGCTCTGCAAATGTCTTCTTGTAGTCTATGAGGATTTCCCTATAACCTGTCATGTGCTTTGACATGCCATTCTCAACCAACCAAGTCTTTTGCCTTATAATAATTGTGTTGGATAACACTGACACCAAATATAACTCCTTTCTTCTCTCCTTTTCACTAGGAGAGCCCTTCTGCTTCTTTGACTCATCATCCTCTGTTGTTGAGGTGTGATGCTTTCCCCTCTTCTGACTTTTCCTTTTGGACTTGTTGTCGTCCTTATACACACTTGCAAACGTGAGCCAAGTCCTGCTCACTTAATGTGTCCTTGGAGGCACAATGCCTAGGTTCAAAGCCCACGCTGTCACTTTGGCTTGAACCTCTTCCCTCTAGGCTTACTCCTAGGGAAGCCAAGGGGGGTAGACCCTAGTTTCTAGATAATATTTAGAGTTTAAGTTCTAAGAGTTGATTTTAATTTGTTAAGGTTTGGGGGGAGTCTAACCTATGATGCAAAGGCAGCAATGCAAGATGCAAAGGTTTCTATGTCAAGCAAGTCTTTCCCTAGGTCAACTAAGACTAGTGCCTACGGTTGGGCAAGGGGTCAACTGATAGTTAAAGGATGTTTCGTTATAATATGATTACAAAGATTACAAGAGAATATTTACTCTTCGAAATTGCTAGATACAAGTTCTTACAATAAAGAATGGTAGATACACAATAATACAATATAACAAGCTAACCACGTTTGTTCAAATGTGCAGGATATTAAAGAAGATCAAAGCATGGATATTATCAACACAACAAAGACAAGCATGCCCCAATAGCACGTACTCTATTGGACTGCCCCTCAGTGGCAACATCAACACAATAAATTCTCAAGGACACTTAGAAGATTCGAAAGTTTTAAATACAAACGTGCCACAATACTTAACACCTTTAGTTATTTTACCCACAAAGCCTTACTTGTATTATGAGATCAAAATATTAAGCTTGCAAGTATTAAACCACAAGATAAATCAAATTAAACCAAGGTTTATTTGTTGCTTAGAGAGTTAAGGGTTTTAAGATTTCAAAACATTTTAATTACCCTAACTAGGTGTTTAACCAAAAACCTCCTACCCCGCTTGCCAAATGGTTGTCGGATGCTCAAGAAGTGAGGCAACAAGGCCTACCCTAGCTTCACAGGTCAACCCTAAAGAACCAAGTACTCCCGGAAAGGAAGCCGCGCGCCGTGAGACTGTCCCCGGCGTAGCACCTTCCGTTGTCTTCCTCAATCCCCGTTTTAGATGGTGAAGATGGTGGTTTAAGATACCCTATAAAGTCTATATATCAATTGGTTAAGTTTTTAGGTGTTTTAGGGAGTGTTTTAATGACTTTAAGTTGCCTTAAAAAGGTGATTTTTTGTCAAAACCGAAACTTTATGCAGCTTGTAAATATGTGTTGTTAAGCAAGAAAATTAAGCACATTAACACATGTAAAGATAGAGCTGAAAATAAAGCTTTAATGCATCACCATTAGTTAAGCCACAACATGAAAAGCTTGTAATGAATGCTAATGAACAAGGGCAAGAACAGTTTGCCAAAGAAAAAGAGAGAAACTCAAGCTTATTACCACTTATCTTATGATTGTTAAAGCATTAAGAGAGAATGTTAAGTGTGAAGAATAAAGCTTAAGATTTAGATGTGTGCCTACACTATCAACATATCCAACAACACATTTTTATGCAGCTTGTAAATATGTGTTGTTAAGCAAGAAAATTAAGCACATTAACACATGCAAAGCATGTAAAGATAGAGCTGAAATAAAGTTTTAATGCATCACCATTAGTTAAGCCACAACATGAAAAGCTTGTAATGAATGCTAATGAACAAGGGCAAGAACAACACAAAGAAAAAGAGAGAAACTCAAGCTTATTACCACTTATCTTATGATTGTTAAAGCATTAAGAGAGAATGTTATGTGTGAAGAATAAAGTTTAAGATTTAGATGTATGCCTACACTATCAACATATCCAACAACACATTAACTTAAGTGATGGCAAATGGCCTCAAGTATGAGATAGCATGAAAGCGAAAACCACTTAGTGTAACATCAAAGCATTAAACCATTTAGTGTTGGACTAGAGCATGTAAAACAAGATAAACTCTATTTGGCTTAAGACAGGCAGATTATGCCCCAAGGGCTTAGATTAAATATTAATGTGTGAAAGAGATCTAGGTCTAGATGATTTTAACCATTTAAGCATGAAGAGATCATTAGCATTTTTACCCTAGCCTTATGATTTTGGTGGTTTCTCTCCCAATGTGTAGGCAATTATTAAAATTAGAAATAACTTGAAAGAGAGAGAGACAGACAACAACTAAAACACTCTCAATGGCATAAGGTGGAGGCAAGCCTACATTTATTGTGCAAAAAGGGTTGAGAGGAAAGCAAGCAACCACAACTATCCACAAAACTTGTTAAACTCCCCACGTCCTAGCCTAGGAAGACAACTTTGAGATGAAAAACTTGAAACAAGATCTAACCCTAAGCTCGTCGTGGGAGTGTAGGTCACCAATTCTCCCTCCCAAGCTAAGGGAGCCACTAAATGAGTAGATCTATGCACAAAGAGCTAGAAAAGAGAGAAGGAAGGTTGAGATTTGTTACCCACTTGAAGAGAAGGGTCTTGAGTGTTGTATTGATTTTGGGGCAACGAACTTCTCAACCTCGATAAGAACTTAAAACCAGCAAGCTTGTTACCCACTTGAAGAGAAGGGTCTTGAGTGTTGTGTGGCTGATTTTGGGCAACGTAACCCCCCTCAACCTGATAAGAACTTGCAAAACCAAAGAAGTTAACTCAACCTCGATATACTAAAACCAGCGATAGCTTGTCGGAAAAAAGCTACACACAACCAATAAAATGAAGAAAAATTATGTTTTTAGGAAGAAATTTTTCTCATAAAAACTTTATGATAAAAGTAGAATAAAATGACCAATCTATGATGTTAAGCTAGGTGAAATATATATGAAGTGCAACAAGAAAGAAAAGAATGAGTAAAGAAGGAGAAAAAAGAAGGAGTTTGAGCAGCTTGAGGAGGACTCTTCCTTGAGGCAATCTCAACAAAACCCTAGAAGCAACCCTGCAAAACTTGACAAGATATGCGATGCTAAAAAGATAATATATGGTTGAATATAACAAAATGAAATACTTGCACCCTATTAGTAAACCTACATATATAGATCAACAATAATACCATTAAGGATCTACCCAAGTAAAACACTTTACCCAAGAATCTAATCTATGCAACCATGATGTCAAATTCAATAATATTACCTCATGTGTAAGCAAGAAACAAGAATATTCGTTGTTCTTCCAATATCCTCCAAAAGTTTCTCTTTATTACTCAACAATAGATCTTTGAGAAATACTTGCTCTAAAACCCTAAAGAGCCAAAGAATGGATGAAAGATGGACAAAAAAGAGAGAGGAGAGTGGTAAAAATCAAGTAGCATAACAATAGCTCAAGATATGGTGAGGAAAGGGATCTATTTATACTCCAGGAGAGGCAAACCAAACTCACCTCTTGATCAACGCCATGTCCACCACCAAGCACAACATGAGATCCCAAGAAGGGGGGTGCACCACTTAGGTTTCAAACATGGACTGATGAGGTGGACGGTTGGTGAAGTGGGGATCAAGCAAAGAGGGGCGTGGTAGGCTAGGAAGGGCGTGCCAATAGATGGAGGGGGGGGCCAACTCATTAAAAAATGATTTTCCTAGGGTTTCCACATGAAGGGGAGCATAACTTTCCCTAGGGGACATGACCATCTACTGCTTTTGGCTAGCAATGGGAGTGGAACAAGAGAGAGAGAGAGAGGGGTTAGCTAGAAGGTGACGTGGGAGGGTGGGCGGGGAAGGCATACCACATGGGAAAGGGGTCTACCATCCCTTGCAAACTTAAGTTGCTAAACGCTTTCACCCAAATAAGCATGTGAACTCCCTCTAAGGGGCTGTGAGGGCTGAAGTGGGTAAGTAAGTGGAAGGGTTTAAAAGGTTGGTAAAGGTTGGGTTGGGTAGGTTTAAGTTAGGAAACATCTCTCTTGTATTTTTCCATCTATATCACCCTTTAACTCATTATTACAAAAATTACATTTTTGCTATGTCATGACCTAGCAAATTAAAATTGTTGTTTTTTTACTCATTTAGGAAACACATAGCAAAAAGTTGTCTCAGATTGGATGAAACTTGTCTAAGGGTGTAGGGTTCATTCCATTTTTTGAGCACAAATACCCATATCAAAGTCCAAGGACCTAGTTTTTACAATATTGCCAAAAAATACTAATTAATTAATTAAACAAACCTCCAAACTTAGGGAAATTTACTAAAAAAATAATCTAGACTATGGAATTTCCACTGTAGAGACTTTCTAAGATGTTCATATGATCATTTACATCATCCCTAAACAATAGTTACCAAAGATAAGCCCATTAGAACACCTTCACCACTTTGAGGAATTATTGTATATGTGAGGAAAAACTCAATGGAAATCAATAACGACAAGCCCAATCGATAACCTGAGGTGAAAAACCCTCTATGAAAGGAACTCTCCAATGAACCGATCCTAAGCAGTAACTCACCTAATCCATTCCATGACTCATGCACATCTATTACATTATTAACCCACCATGTGTGTGTGGAAATTTCGCTTATAAAAGAAGTGTATGGGGCAAAATGCCTCAGAGAACCAAATAATTGTAATAAATGAGCATCCGTGATGCATCTCTTCATGGGACATGGAGTTGACCCTCTAGTTGATATAGGGCGGTCAACATCCGCTCCATTATTGGGGATGTGTGTTCGACCTTCTCACATGAGACGTAGAGCATACGAGCATACGGTGAATCCAGCACCTACAAAACAAAGTGTTCACCATTAACCAACATAAGAATACATATATACATAATGGAATGAAAAAATGCTATAAACAACATCTACATAATGACATAACTAAAGTACAACATATATATAATTTTGTAAAATGAAATCTATGATACGTAAAAATTTCTAAGTACATATTGACATAATGAATGAAATAATACAAAATTGAAATACAAGGAGAAGGGATAGAGATAATGCTATAGGTGTCCCTTTTGACACCAAGTTGCCCATCATCTCAAGAAAAGCTTGAGTTGTTGCCTATTCCTAATGTTGAACCACCATCCAAATGGCTAAGATGAAAAAAATCTGGCCCTACTATTTCTCTGATCAAATAAGGAACCAACCATAAGCTGTCAAACTTACCATGTTTTCTGTGTTTCTCTCAGCTTTCATCCCATAACAACATCAGATCCCTCAATCATGAAATTTCTATCTCGGTCAGACCTAATAAAGTTTCTTTACCTTACTTCTAATTGCACTTCGATCATAAGCCTGTCTAATTTCATCTAACTTGATGACCTGATTGACCCTGTTCAACCAACAAGATCCTACTGGTGGAAACATCCCTATCGACCCATAAGTAGGTCTCGAAAGTAATCGGCAACCTAGTCAAACCATAACTAACTCAAAAGGACCTTTTCCGCTGTTGCTTTCTTTGTTATTATGTCACATAATGCATGCTTGATTTACTATCCCAAGACCTCTTTGTTTTCACTAACTATTTTCTTAACTATGGTCATTAAGTTTTTATTACTTGATTTTGCTTTACCATTTCCTTGGGATAAGAATCCATGCATGATAAGATAATACCATACTTGAAACAAAAAGATGAAATCTCAACAGAACAAAAGGCCTTGGCATTATATGTCACTATCTTTAATGGAACCAATCTTGTTATTATAATTTATCTTTCTAAGAAATCCATCACAAATCCTTTTCGGGCTTATTGACTTTGTAGGAATGGCCTCAACCCACTTTTAAAGCAATCATGCTGTGATATCCATGAATATCCATTACTTGAATTATCATTATACTTCCTGATGAAGTCCAAACCACATCACGGAAGTTGTCAACCACCATCAAGCTGCAAAGGGAGATCTGCTAATTTTTGCTTTCTTGTGAAAAGATGGCATGGCTCACATTTCCAAACAACAAACCGGTGTACATCTCAAAATATCGTGGGCCAATAATATCATGCTCTATGGATTTTGTGGTAGTGTTTTAGCAGCAAATGAATCCACCACAAAACTCTCGAATTCATCCATTAGTTTCTTTGACTCCAACATCATCCACACATCTAAGGATAAATTCATCAGGATTTCTCCATCCTTTAATCCAAGCCCTAGTAATGGTACGCTTTAGAATATTTTAACCTTAAATCCTTTTTCTTGTGTCCTACTAGGTGGGTTGGACAAGTTAGATTCTTAAGATAGAAGATAATGTCTCAGAATTTGTATACCATTCAACCTGTTCAAGTTTCAACAAATTAGGAGGCCATTCTTCATTATTGATTTGGCAAATCATTCCCAAGGCCTTTTCATTACTTTATGTCAACATTTTAGCCAAGCCTTGACCCTTAATCAAGTTTGTAGGTTTGATCTCCAAATCATACTCTTGGATTTTAGCAATCCATCTACCCCTTGAGCCTAATCCTTCCACTTGAGATAGAACATCTTTAACCGCGGAATTAGGAACATAACCAATCACCTTGGAATATCCGATGAAGACTCTGAAATGTTTGAGTGATTTGACTAAGGCATAAGTCTATTTCTCAAACATGGGATACTTTAGTTCTGAATTTTGCAAGGCCCTACTCATATATGCAATGGGTTGTTCATGGCCTTGATCATTTTTCTGAAGCAACACACCAACAATAGTGTCTTCAGAAGCAAAAGAGAAAATCTGAAAGTCCTTGTTGTAGTCTGGGCTAATAAGGACGGGAGCTTCACATATAGTAGTCTTAATACACTCAAAAGCTCGCCTACTTTCTTCATTCCATTCAAATTTAACATCCTTCTTAAGTAGCTTATATATAGGTTTCATGATCTCAGCATAGTTAGGAGTGAACCTATGGACAAAATTGGTTTGTCCTAAGAATGATTGGAGAGCTTTCTTTGATGTAGGCAAAGGAACCTTACCAATGGCTTCAACTCTTTCTGGATCCAACTTGACCCCATCTTTAGTAATTATGTGGCCCAATAATTTACCTTCAGTCACCCCAAAGACTGACTTAGCGGGATTTAGAGAAATTCCAAATTCTCTACATCTGTCCAAAACTTGCCTAAGGTGGTTAATATGAGTTTTCCCATCCTTATAAAATACTGTCAAATCATCTTGATATATTTCAATCAATTTTCCAATCAACCCCCTAAAGGCATAATCCATAGCTCTCTGAAAAGTAGCTCCAGCATTTGATAAACCAAATGGCATTCTGAGATATTCAAAGGTTCCCCATGGAGTAGTGAAAGTTGTCTTATGCCTATCTTCTGCTTTAAGTCTGATCTGATTATAACCTAAAAAACCATCAAGCATGGAAATCATTCCTCATCCAGTTACCCTTTGAAGTAAGGTTTCCATCTTGGGAAGGGGGTAGTGGTCTTTTGTGCAAGCAATGTTTAAGTTCCTGAAGTCAATGCATATCCAAATTTTTCTAGTCTTCTTCCTAGTAACAACCAAATTTGAGCACCATGAAGAATGTCTGGTTTGTGCAATGATGTTTGCTTCTAACATTTTCTGTAACTCATGTTGGACCAAAGGAGCTAACTTGGGGTTTAACTGTCTCAACTTATGTCTAAAGGGTTTGGTTTCTTCCTTGAAAGGGATGACATGTTGAATTACATCCTCCCTATAGACTTTGAGTTCATCATAACTGAAGGCCAAGACATCCCTATATTCTTTTAACAACTTAACAATTTCATTCATTTCTTCTATAGGAGTAGTCTTGCCTATTTTTACCATCCTAGGCTCTTCATTAGTTCCAATGTTGACTTCAAGGTAATCACATAGTTTTTTCTTCGACTCTTCTTTTTGCTTATGACCATCCTGTCTATCAAAATCCCTTTCTGAAGAGACAACTCGCCTAGGGGGTGCTTTCATCTCATCATCGATTTTTGTGTAATTACAACCCTCTTCTTTCATACTGATGCCTAAGTCTGAAAATTCATGAATGTGAGTTAAAAATTTAATCACTTGTTTGTCATCATCAAAAACCTGCCAATGATCTACATTATTAGGAACTGAGGATCTAAAGATCACTTCAACCGAAATATTTTCATCAATTAAACTGTCTGGAAGCTGAAGTGTGGAAGCTGCGACGGCAAGTTCATCTACCTTTGAATTCTGTTCTCTAGGAATAGCAATCAAATCTATAGCATCTAGGTCACTCATTAAATCCCAAATTGTATTCCTATATCCTTTCAATCTTTTAGACTTGCAACAAAAATTACTTTTTAATTGTTGTATAACCAAGTCTGAATCCCCTTTGATGTTTAGACACCTCACACCTCTATCTTTGCAAAGTTCTAAACCAAGGAACAAAGCTTCATATTCAACCACATTATTGGTTGCATCAAACTCCAACCTATAAGCAAATTTCAACACTTTACCATTTGGAGCTTGAAGCACAATTCCAGCACCTTTTCCTGCTCTAGAAAAAGCACCGTCAAAATTCATGAACCACACCTTTTCTACTTCATTATCTTGGACTTTATCTTCTAAGGGCACAATGGAGTTAGACAAAATGGCATAGTCACCAAGACCCTCATCAGTAAACTTTAACTCATTCTTGGGGTTTTTTGGATCTTCAACATGATACATTCTATACACTTCCCTAGTTAACTTGAAAGTGTTTCCATCTAGTGTAGGGATAGTAGCATAAGATAAATCCATTTGTAAACTACCACCCAAATCTGCAGTTGTCTTTCTATTCAACAACATTCCCCAAGCATCCGGAACATCAATCACTACAATATCCATTTCAAACATGATATCCGGAAATACTGCTAAGTGTACTTGCAAACCTTTAATCAATCCATGCACTTGAATCGTTTTACTGTCCAGCACAAATGTTATGGTAAGGTCTAGATATTCTTAAGTTCAATTGTTCCATTACTTTCTTAGTCATAACATTAGATCTTGCCCCTGAATCTAGCATGCAATTGTGTAAAACTTTGTCATTCACAAGTAAAGAAAGGTAGAAAGGCAAATTATTTTCATTTCCCCTATCCCAATTCTGTAGAATTACTGGTGCGTCCTGGTAAGCCACGACTGGTTGTTTCTCAACAGAACTCTTAGGAGGATCTTCTATGGCTTTAAGTAGCTTTTCCCTCTATGAAGGGATCTTCATAATTTATGATACTGGCACTAACATTTTTGCATTACTCAACCATCCACCTAAGTCAATATTCAAGTCTGTATTAATAGGCACATTAGACTTAGAAAGAGATACTTTGGGAACACTAGTTTGACCTTTATCTTGACCTTTATTTCCATTCCTTTGGTGTGTAATGCCTCTATACTTAGCCATTTCTGCAACCTGTTGGGGTGTGGGCTTGGGCCCATACTTTTCTGTTGCTTTATCAACATTACTGTTCATGCAGTTTCCACTACTTCCATCAAAACCCATCCAATCATACATGCCCTCGTAGTATCTTTCACCACACATATTTATTTGTTCATTTCCTTGAGTTCCATAATCACCGTAACAATCCTCAAGGAAAACTAGACATGTTGATTCCTCATGAAACTCACCACAAGGTCTACAGTAAGGTATGGAGTGATGATCTACTAAGTTGGTGGATTCAAAAGGATTAGGTGGCCTTTGATCATTTTGGGGAGGTCTTCTTGGCCACTTATCATTTGGCTTGTGTTGTTGTCTATTATTTTGGGACCTCTCCATAGTGATCAACCTATTTTGCAAAGAATTGATCTGATTGGTATGGTTTAGTTCCATTTGTTTAATTAACTGGGTCAATTCCTTAATCCCATCACTTGATGATCCTTGACCCTCATCCTTCTTCTTTTCATCATTAACCTTTGAAGAAGAACCTCTTGTGAAACCAGGAATGTTGGACTTCCTAGCCTCGAGCATATTTTGTTCAATTCTTACAGTTGTAGCTTGTGTTGCTCCTAAAGTTTGAGGATCCTTATCCCAAGGCATACCTCATTTCTCCCTCAAATGCCTTTATATAGCAAATCAAGATTGCAATGTCTGAAGGCTTAATGTCATTATGAAGGCTTTTCACCAAGCTATTAAACTTAGTGTTGAATTCTACCACCATTTCATTTTCTTTCTTATGGCTAGTGGTAAGAGCAGCAAGCTGAAATCTATGTTCTTTTTTATCACCCCATCTCGTCCTGAATTCATTCAATATTCCATCAAGGGTGCTAAACTTTTGTGCATCAAAATATGTAAACCATTCGACAGCATCTCCTTCCAAACAATACACAAACAAAGTCATTTTCACGTCTTCTTCATCATGATCCCTACAATATCTATCCACACACATCCGAAAATTCAGGATATGAGTCTTGGCACTTATAGCATTGTTCCCCTGAAAGATAGGCAACTTGTAAATGGATTTTTCAGGAACTACGTGAGGGTCACATTGGATTGCTGCAAAGTTCAAAGGTCTCAAAAAGATACTCATCGTTACGTTAGGAGTATTAGTGGGATTATTAACAGTTGGTTGATTATTAGTTTGGAACAAGAAATGGATATCAGTGAGTGATTCTTCCCCAAGACTTTCAAGTAGCCTTCTAGGAGCAAGGCGATTTAGTCTCCTCCTATAAACCTTTTCGGGTTCGAGAAAAAAATAAATCACTCCTTGTTAAGTGCTCCTAGTAGTATACTTGCTAGATTTTTTCAATGGAGTCACCACTTGGAAAGGAATCACACAAAGCTAACCAATGCAAGCTCAAAGAATTTTAGGGACTATAAATTTTATTGTTTAGTTCTTAAAAAATTAAGTTAAGTCGTTTTGACCAAGGACAAATGACTTGTCCTCGGCAACGGCGCCAAAGATGTTGTCGTCCTTATACACACTTGCAAACGTGAGTCAAGTCTTGCTCACTTAATGTGTCCTTGGAGACACAATGCCTAGGTTAAAAACCCACGATGTCACTTTGGCTTGAACCTCTTCTGTCTAGGCTTACTCCTAGGGAAGCCAAGGGGGGTAGACCCTAGTTTCTAGATAAGATTTAGAGTTTAAGTTCTAGGAGTTGATTTTAATTTGTTAAGGTTTGGGAGGAGTCTAACCTATGATGCAAAGGCAGCAATGCAAGACGCAAAGGTTTCTATATCAAGCAAGTCTTTCCCTAGGTCAACTAAGACTAGTGTCTAAGGTTGGGCAAGGGGTCAACTGATAGTTAAAGGATGTTTCGTTATAATATGATTACAAAGATTACAAGAGAATATTTACTCTTCAAAATTGCTAGATACAAGTTCTTACAATAAAGAATGCTAGATACACAATACTACAATATAACAAGCTAACCACGTTTGTTCAAATGTGGAGGATATTAAAGAAGATCAAAGCATGGATATTATCAACACAACAAAGCCAAGCATGCCCCAATAGCACTTACTATATTGGACTGCCCCTCAGTGGCAACATCAACACAATAAATTCTCAAGGACACTTAGAAGATTCGAAAGTTTTAAACACAAGCATGCCACAATACTTAACACCTTTAGTTATTTTACCCACAAATCGTTACTTGTAGTATGAGATCAAAAGATTAAGCTTGCAAGTATTAAACCACAAGATAAATCAAATTAAACCAAGGTTTATTTTTGCTTAGTGAGTTAAGGGTTTTAAGATTTGAAAAGATTTTAATTACCCTAACTAGGTGTTTAATCAAAAACCTCCTCCCCCGATTGCCAAATGGCTACTGGATGCTCAAAAAGTGAGGCAACGAGGCCTACCCTAGCTTCACAGGTCAACACTAAAGAACCGAGTACTCATGGAAAGGACGTCGTGCGCCATGAGACCGTCCCCGGCCTAGCACCTTTCATTGCCTTCCTCAATCCCCGTTTTAGATGATGAAGATGGTGGTTTAAGATACCCTATTAAGTCTATTAAGTTTATATATCAATTGGTTAAGTTTTTAGGTGTTTTAGAGAGTGTTTTAATGACTTTAAGTTGCCTTAAAAAGGTAATTTTTTGTCAAAACCGAAACTTTATGCAGCTTGTAAATATGTGTTGTTAAGCAAGAAAATTAAGCACATTAACACATGTAAAGCATGTAAAGATAGAGCTAAAATAAAGCTTTAATGCATCACCATTAGTTAAGCCACAACATGAAAAGCTTGTAATGAATGTTAATGAACAAGGGCAAAAACAGTTTGCCAAAGAAAAAGAGAAAAACTCAAGCTTATTACCACTTATTTTATGATTGTTAAAGCATTAAGAGAGAATGTTAAGTGTGAAGAATAAAACTTAAGATTTAGATGTGTGCCTACACTATCAACATATCCAACAACACATTAACTTAAGTGATGGCAAATGGCCTTAAGTATGAGATAGCATGAAAGAGAAAACCACTTAGTGTACCGTCAAAGCATTAAACCATTTAGTGTTGGACTAGAGCATGTAAAACAAGATAGATCTTATTTGGCTTAAGACATGCAAGTAGATTATGCCCCAAGGGCTTAGGTTAAAGATTAATGTGTGAAAGAGATCTAGGTCTAGATGATTTTAACCATTTAAGCATGAAGAGATCATTAGCACATCTTTACCCTAGCCTTACGATTTTGGGGGTTTCTCTCCCAATGTGTAGGCAATTATTAAAATTAGGAATAACATGGAAAGAGAGAGAAAGACAATAACCAAACCACTCAATAGCACAAGGTGGAGGCAAGCCTACCTTTAATGTGCCAAAGGGGTTGAGAGGAAAGCAAGCAACCACAACTATCCACAAAACTTGATAAACCCCACCTCCTAGCCTAGGAAAACAACTTCGAGATGAAAAACTTGAAACAAGATCTAACCCTAAGCTCACACGTGGGAGGTAGGCCGTACCAATTCTCCTCCCAACCTATGAGCCACTAAAAATTATTAAAAATGAGTAGATCTATGCACAAAGAGCTAGAAAAGAGAGAAGGAAGCTTGAGATTTGTTACCCACTTGAAGAGAAGGGTCTTGGAGTGTTGTATGGCTGATTTTGGGCAACATAACCCCCTCAACCTGATAAGAACCTGCAAAAACCAGCAAGCATAGCTTGCTGGAAAAGCTACACACAACCAATAAAATGAAGAAAAATTTATGTTTTTAGGGCAGAAATTTTTCTCATAAAAACTTTATGATAAAAGTCGATTAAAATGACCAATCTATGATGTTAAGCTAGCTGAAATATTATATGAAATGAACAGCAAGAAAAGAATGAGTAAAGAAGGAGAAAAGGAGGAGTTTGAGTGAGCTTTGAGAGAGGACTCTTCCTTGAGGCAATCCCAACAAAACCCTAGAAGCAAACCTGCAAAACTTGACAAGATATGATGCATAAAAGAAGATAGTATTTCTGAATATGCTAACAAAATGAAATACTTGCACCCTATTAGCAAACCCACATATATAGATCAACAATAATACTAGTTGTTAGATCTACCCAAGTAAAACACTTTACCCAAGAATCTACTCTATGCAACCATGATGCCAAATTCAC
>SNQJ01S0056212.1:13915-30966 GCA_010110895.2 Picea sitchensis
AATACTCGAACGAAATCAATTACTAATTTTGTGTACGAAAATCAATTAATGAAATCACCATTTGTGTTAATTAAATGAAGGGGTGAAATGTTTCATTACTAAAAGACACAATGGTTCATCCTTATACCTTTTGGAAATTATATAAGCAAACTAACAAGGTGAAAGGAAAGTGTCTCTGTGGTCTACATCATAATATCAGAAACAAATGCAGAGTCCAAGGAAGAAAGTTGAAGATACTTATGAAGTGAGGGTGTAAGGGTGGAGCAAGGAAGGACTAATGTCCTTTACTGATTAAAGTTTGAATACAGTAAGTTGGTGCTTCCTAGGGTTGGTTCCCTAAATAAGGGAGTTGGTGCCCTAAAAAAGGGAGTTGGTGCTTCCTAGAGTTGAAGCCCTGAACAAGGAGATTGGTGTCTCCCAATCATTATTGTAACTTGTATTGTTGTATTGATTTTATATTCAAGTTTATTGTTGTTGATCAATTGTTGTTAATAAGTTAAAATTATTAAAAGTGTAAATAATTGACCAATACTGATTCACCCCCCTTCTCAGTATTGACCAAGTTTCCAACACTCTCTCCTATCATTTTTTCAATCAATACAATGGCTAGGTTCTATGAGAATAAAAGAGTATGAAATGGTTAGTAGGGATAAGAGGAATATCCATTGGGCATGGAGTCATAAGGGAGATCAATTCAAGGTTTTCAGAACTTGGCAGAAAACTTTTAATCTCAGAGGCGAGACAACCAATTATTGCTAGACATAAAATCTCAAAAGATGGATAGATGAAAAAGAAAACATTCAAAGTCACATAGAGCATCTAGATTAGATGAATTATGCATAAACTTATCAGTTTGAAAATGAATATTTGAAACAAGATAGATACAGAGAATATGAAAATGATTTGTGCATCAAAAATTTCTCATTCAAAGATATAAGAATACATTTAATGACAACAAAGAAAGAGAGAACATACACTATAAGCACTGACTACAACAATTGAACACATGAATCTCTGAGCAAAAGCCTCAAACACTTTCTGCAAACCTTTCATTAATATTCAAAAATTATTACATAACCAACAGTCTTCTTACTCAACTCTCGAACCCTTCTATTTTCTTTTTCATTACAATAAATAGCATTACACTTAATCTTGATTCCATGAAGTTGAAATAGTTAGGATTTCTTACCCAAAAAGAAGTTACACCTGATAAACTAATTTCTTAACAAATTCTCAACTAAATTGTCATGGGTTCCTACAATTTAGGGTTTCAATTTCTGACTAACTTATACACCCTAATACATGTATGTTACATATATTCGATGGAAAAATGGTTTCATTATCCAAATATGATGTTGGCATATTGAAATCACTCCATCTGGCAGCTAAAAATACTCATTTACATGTTGACTGGTGATTTCGCAACAAACAAAAAATTTATTGTGAAATCTTTGTTTGACCAATTTCGCAGCAAGAGTTGTTGTGAAAACTTTGTTTTTCATTTTCTAGTGTTGAATATTTCTTCAGACTCAATCCAAAACCAAAATATAGCTTCACAAAACAAAAAAGGACATGGATTATCCTGAGTATTATTGAATTATTCCATTGCAACTTGGGCAAGCAAGTCCATATTTCTCTTTGCTATTTGTTCCTTTGTCAATATATCTTTTTTCCTCAATACCTTATTCTGTTTGTATATATTTTTCACTTGTTTTTGTAGGGGTAGAGACCTCTTGATCATTATTTTTCCATTTTGTAAATCTTCTTCACATAGGTTCAAGTGTCCAGCTATCCTCTTTTTCATATGCATGTTTTCCTCCCTTAATTTTACAATTTCAACCTGAGCCTCCTTCAATTGTTTCTTTAGTATTTTAGTTGTCATGTCTTCTTTTTATGGAGGATATTGAACTTCAACCACTTCCTCAGCAGCACAATGAATAGGTGTCTCATATTTGGTTTCCTCAACTTGGATCTGCTTTCTTGTTGATGACCTAGTTACAGGCTTGCCAAGCTTTTCTTTGTTAAGTATTTATGGACTAAACCTCACTTTCTTGCGTGATGGGGGTGTATCTTATACAACGTCCTTAACTTCAATACAGTGAAATGTTTCATCTGTAGGAATTTCATCTACGGGATTTTCATCTACAGTATCTTCATCTACAGGATCTTGTTTCTTTGTTGCATACCTGGTGAATGGTTTTCTGGGTTTTGTCACTTTTACTTCTTCAGGAGGGAAAAGGAGGTTTTTACCTTTTATCTTACTTATTTTACTATCAGGGGTCTTATCAATGTCTATATCTATTTCAACACCCTAAAATGGATTTTTACCCCTTTTATGGATCCTTTGCTAAGAGAGACCTTGGCTGCAGTCTCGAGAGTTTCGATCACAATGGGTTGCTCTTTGTTGTCTCCTCTTTTCCTTTTCACACTACTAGAGATTTCTTTAGTACTTGTCTCATATTGTCTTTGGATGGTGGGGAGTTAGTAGTTTCACCACAAAATCCTGATGCAACCAAAAACGAATTCCATTCTCTTTTTTCTTTCTCAAGTTCTTCAAGGACCAATAGTTTAATGAGACTGAAGTGGAAAAGAATGGGCTCAACTTGATTTGAATTAGCTTGTACTTTATCATCCATTTTCCCTAGGATTCTAGAAATGTAGTATGGGAGGTTTAGGGATTTCTTACCTGCAAATTGCATGATCAATTTGATATGGTACATGTATACCTTGTTAAAATTCCCTTCACATGTGAAATATCTCTATATTACCCTCAACAGCTTATCATGGTGTTCAAGCATGTAACTCCTAGGAACTCCTTTTGACAGGTTTTCATTCTGAAATTATGCTTTGAAATAGTCATTACAATAGGATGAATCCAGAGGTGTTCCCTTGAAACACCTCTCACCTTGCATGGGTATCCCTGTTGTTGAGGAAATTGTTTGTTCAGTGACTTGAATCTCTAGCAATCTAACCTTTGTCTTGGTCCCTTCAAAATTTAGGGAAAATTGCTTTGCCACCTCCATGTGTCCTCCTTGTAGCTTTTCACAAAAAGTGAGGCATCCTACTGCCTGGAAAGATTCTCTAAAAAAAGGATTTGAGTCCAGCAACTGCAAACCTTGGGGTTCGAATCTCACTATGTAACCTCCCTTATGTACTTTCTTCTTCTCCTTGATTTTCTCCATGGTTGTTTGTGAATATTACTGCGATTATGATGGGTGCAGAGGATATCCAAGATTAAACATTATGCAAGGAAAAACCTGGTGTATTAGGGTTTAGTTGGAAGACATGGTTACAAGGATTTAGCAGCAGAGATTTTGCAGCGAATGAGATGACACAACTTTGATAGGAAATTAGGGTATTAGCACCTAAGGAAAATGTAGCAGTAAATGGAGTTTCAAGGGTGTCAAATGGTAGAGAAGGATTTTAGGAACTTATAAACAGGTTGAGTTGATCCAACAATTTTGTCGCAGACATGGAATTTCACAGTGTGTGTAGTTTCGCAACAACTGTCATAGTTTCGCAACAAAATTAGAAATTCAATAATTCAAAAGAGAAAACTCCTCATGACTTATAAAACTTGTTTTACAATAATTGTACCAACTTTCATGACATCATTCCCACAATTTCCTGACCATTGTGGAAATCTTTAAAGTGATTTGACATGATGGCTTGGTTGGTACAGAAAGCTAGGAGATTTTGCAGTGCATTTGAAACTAATTGGTTATGCATTTTGAAAAAGTACCAAACTGGATTGGGAAAGCTATGACACTTTTGGTACACATGTAAACCTGCTCACATGACCTTATTATGACATTGTGAAATGATTTTAAAACTCACCCTCTCTAATGATGACATGGGATTATGTAACCAGCTAACTTGACCTTGGGAAAAGACTGACCACTTTAACTATGATTTAGAATGAAACTATAACCCCCTAGACATGACTCAATTTAAACCAACATGGCTCATATAAGTGAATGAACTCAAAAAAAAATTCATGGAACATTGATCCTAGAACCTTGACACAAATGTTTTGAGAAATAAATACATGACCACAATATTGACCCAACAAAACCATTGTTTTGAATTTGTAAATTAACACTCCCTAACATATCAGAAGCATGAAGATAGGGGGAGTATGAGTGTTTCCATCAATTCCAAAGGCATATATTTTTGGAAACTTGGTTTCCATTGATGTCAACCCTAGAATAAGCCTCTAAGAAGGTCTATAAACCCCTAGTCATGATGGGTTTATTTGAAGGAGTCTCCAAAGTGGTCCCCTTATGGAATAGCTCTAAGCATGTCCCTCACGAGAAGACACTTTGAAGAATCCTACAATAATCCCCAATTGTTAAGAAAAGAAGTTACAATGTATGGTCAAGAAGCCCTAAAGATATGGTGAGGAATCCCCAGAGATGTGGTCATGAATCCCTGATTTTACTGAAGAAAAAGTGTATGAAGGACATTGCAAATGCAAGAAATGCCTCTATGGATTGATAGTCCTCGTCAATCCATTTCAAATGATAGGTGGCACACCATGTGGTTACTCACGGTTGAGAGATATTCCCTCCTAAAGATGATCATGTAAAATTTGTCCCTAAACGGTTAAGAAGTTATAAGTTGGCCCCAAAATCAAGTAAAGGAGAAAAATGGTTACAAACAAGAAGTTACAAGTCGGCCCTAAAGACAAGTAAAGGAGTTACTTGGAAGGATATAAATACACATCAATAACCTCTCATTTAATTATCAAGAAAAATTGTGATCTCTTAGTGCAAGTGAAGTAGTTGAGGCGTGCGAAGGAGGGAGTTCTCGGAGTTACAGATGTGAGAAAGGTTTTCGGGAAACCATATCTGAAGTGACCTCCGCGGGTCAAGCATAGGGTGTTTCACAAGGCCCCTACAGGTTGTTCAGTACTCGTCACATGAGGCCCTGATCGTTTCCCAGTCCAGTCCCGCAAGGCTGAGGAAAGGTTATGAAGAAGATTCCCTCTTGTTGATGTTGAAGCTGAGGAAGGTTTGATGATCTGAGATCTGATGCACTAGGGTTTTTTTAGAATGAAAGGTATGTTTTATGTATGTCTTGAGGCTTGTATCTTGGAGATTTTGGTATATGCTTATGGAATATCTTGGAGGTTTGTTCATATGTTTTGAGTCATATCTTGGAGATGTTGGTATATGGTTAAGGCATATCTTGGAGGTTTTGGCACATGTTTGAGGCATGTATTGGAGGTTTTGGCACATGGTTTGATGCATATCTTGGTGATATTGGGTATATGATTTGGGGGATATTATTGGAAATCTTCGCATAATCTTTATGTGGTTGTTGGGTTGAACCAATTTTGATGGTGATGATGTATCAGTATTAGTGACAATAATAATGACAGGTCGATTCTCTCATTTATATTTTTGGAAGGAAGGAAGGGGAAAGGAAAGGGGGTTGGAGCCTCCTTCCAGTTGGTGTTGGAGAATATAAGGAGTTGGAGCTTCATTCGCGTTGGATCCTATAAACTAGGGGTTTGGATCCTCCTTCCAGTTGGAGCTAGAGAATCTAGGGATTTGGAGCTTCCTTCAAGTTGGAGCTTGTAAACTAAGGGGTTGGATCATCCTTCCAGTTGGAGCTAGAGAATTTAGGGATTTTAGCTTAATTAAAGTTGGACCCTATAAATAAGGGGTTGGTTCCTCCTTCCATTTGGTGTTGGAGAACCTTGGAAGTTGGTGCTTCTTGTGGATGTAATATTCGAGATATATATATTAAAAAGTGTTTTGTGGTTTTCTCCCATTTAGGTTTCCATGTAAAATTCTTGTGTATTGTGTATTTGTGGTTATATGTTTATGATATATTAAATGCAATCATAAATGATAGATTGTTGATAATATAATGTTTATGTGTTATGGTTAAAAATGGAAAAAAGTGTTCAGTACTTATTCACCCCCCCTCTTAGTATTGGTGGTTTTCCAACAACAATAAGTGTTTGTTGTTGGTTGTTGGTATCTTTCCTAGAAGTGAGTTCCTAGCAGAGATATTCCTAGCTACTTGAGCCAGAGAGACCATGATAAATGAATGGGGCACCCAATGGACTAAGAGAGGTGAAGGGGTGCATTCCTTGGGTTGGGAAGATGAAGAGCAAGAGAGCTGGAATAAATTTGGGATACTTGTAGGACAATACCAATGGGTTGTGTGATAGTGAGTTGTGAGTGGATTGTAAGAGGAAGCCTTCTCTTGTGGATTCCTAGCCCCATCTTAGGGGTGATTTGTTGTTGAGATTTAGATCAAAATGTCTATGGTTGGGTGGAACATCCTTCCCAAGCAATTGGTTGCACAAGTATTTTGAAAGATGGGTATTTATCTCTTTTTTGAGTTATTTCATGAGTTTAAATGTTGTTCTTAAGTATGTGTATGTGAATGTTTTATTTGTTGTTGTGAATGAGTTTATTAGATGCATTCATTTTCATTTAGAATGTTGTAGATGAAATTCATTATGGGTATCAGAATCTGGTTAAAAATGTTTATAATCCACAGCTAGTAAGCTACAGTAAATGGGTCAGTAATAAAATTTCAAATTAGGTGTATTTTTCCACGAGTAGCGCTCTTTGGTTAAGTCAAGGGATGTTACATCTAATTTATTCATATGCCATGTTTTTAGATATAACACTTTAAATGTGGAAGGTTGACTAATTCTCATTTTTCTAATTATCTTTCCTCCATTTTAATATGCCATGTTTTTTACCTTCATGTTCATATACCATGTTTTTTAGATACAACCCCTCGAATTTGGAAGGTTGATTAATTTTCAATTTTATAAGTATATTTTCTATAAACCATTTTTTTTTTAGTACTTGATCTATGGTTTGATGAATGGTACATTATGTGGTTGTATCATGTCATCTACCTTTTACCTATTCAAACAACATGAAAAAGAGAGAATAGTTTAAAAAACATGAAAAAGAAAAAGAAAGGATAGTTTTTTCTCAATTAATTTTTTTTTTTTTTGTTTGAATGTCACACACTAAATTTTTAGGTCCATGTCACTAAGTTTCACAATTCTCTAACTATGCTATTAATAGTGTTTCACAATGACTACAACATACATGTGTCACATATTCAAACCCCTCATTGAAAGAGGAAGATGCATGCTAGTAATTATTCAGTCTTAAATTATGAAAGTTGGACTCTCCATCACTTCCTTGTTATGTGGCATGTATCAATAGTGATTTTCGCTAACATATCACAACTTTTACGTTGTGAAATTTTCTAATTATATGCTACTTTATATATCAAGGTAGGGACTTAATTACATTGCAACGCTTACTCTTATTTTAAATTGATATATTAAAATTTAATAATAAATATTATTTATAAGTCTTTTTTTTTTTTTGGAAATGGATTTTTATTAATCAATGTGACTCAATACTAAATATATGACTAAAATAAACCATTTGAAGATATTGGAAATGGATTTTTATTAATCAATGTAACTCAATACTAAATATATGACTAAAATAAAAGTTAACCCTTAACTATTATATGGGAAAAGTTTTGGGCATAAAAAATATTATCCTGGGAAAAGTTTTGGGCATAAAAAATATTATCCTCATAAAATACTTACTTTGATATATATAATGAGAAATATTTTGTCACAAATAATATTATCTTTATAAAATACTTAATTTATATATATATATATATAAAGAGGAGCATATATATATATATATATATATATATATATATATAATGCATGTTAATCAATTATTATCATCATATAATGAGAAAAAAAAAAGTAGATGATTTATTTGGCGGGGGTTGAGAAAAAAGTAGATGATCTATTTGACGAGGTAAAGTAATCAATCAATTAGTCTAGCTTGAGATATATATAATGAGAAATATTTTGTCACAAATAATATTATCTTTATAAAATACTAATGATATATATATATAATGCATGTTAATCAATTATTATCATCATATAATGAGAAAAAAAAAAGTAGATGATTTATTTGGCGGGGGTTGAGAAAAAAGTAGATGATCTATCTGATGAGGTAAAGTAATAAATCAATTAGTCTAGCTTGAGTGCAAGTTTGACTGATACACATCAAACTTGTACTTCAAAACAGTTAATGGAAGATAATGAAAAATATGCTCAACAAGTGGAAAATCGCCAATTCTTTCTATGGTGCTCATATGGGTAGGGCCTGCACGATAGGTAATGGTTAAGAACAATGTTGATTGGGGAGACAGTCTGGGGCAATGGCATTAGAGTTAAATGCGCTAATGGGTGCAGCAGACGAGGTGGAGTGGGAGCGGGTTGGACTTTTCAAAACTGTTGATGAGTTGAGTTGCAAGTTTGGTGGTGGAGGGAACTCAAATGACTCATATTTACATGAAGTAAATACTCATCTACCTCCATTGATAGATCACTCCAGGGTGTCAGAATCTGGTCTTTTTTATTCTGGTAAGAATTTACACCACGACACTTTGGCTATTGGCGAGTGTCCAGGGCTGTTACGGAGGGTTTCGGCAGCGGCTCCAAATTTAAAGATTGGTCCTAGCTTTCCCACAGTACCCCCAAAGAATGATACCACTTCTTGGAACACACATCGAGAACGGCTGGAGGTAAAGGATTCTCGCAAAAAAAAAGTGGCAAGGGTGTGGAAGTCGAAGAGGCAGAGAAGGTGTCTAGTTATCGGAATGGATGTAGGACTAGAGGAGACTTTGCAGCTCTCTTTGTGTGCTTTAGTCGAACGTTTTACCTATAAGACTAGATGCACTACTTTTTTCTCAGAGTGGATGAATTGCCACTGGTTTCATCTTTGTGGCTATGTTCCAGAGTATCTAACACTCCCCTTTGGGTGGTTTGTCCTAGTTTTTAAAGCTCCTCAAGATGTTGAGCTCATTCTAAAGAGTTTATGGGTCTTTGAAGGGGGAAGTTTAATGTTGAAAAGCTGGAGGACGGGATTTGATCCAGCCATAAACTATTTTAGTCATCGGCATGTCTGGGTTCTTTTCCCAGGACTCCCTTTGAATTTGTGGAACATTACAACATTAACTGTGATTGGCAAGCTTCTTGGCCATTTTCTGAAAGTGGATGAAGCTGGGTTAAAGGCTACAGATAAAAGAATGGTGATATTATTAGTGGAGATAGATGTTATAGTTGGTTTAATGGATTCTTTGTAAGTGGAATGGCGCGGTCAGGTTATGGTCCAGCGCCTGGACTACCAAGGAATTCCCTTTATATGTTCACTATGTTGACACACTGGTCATTTAAGAAGATATTTCTCCTTTGGAGATAATAATGGTGATGTTGAGGACTCACAGGAATTTTCTACGATGGATGTGTATATGAGTGAAGAGGAACCTGGTGCACAGGGTGGATTCTCTACAGGTAGCGAAGATGTTTCGATGGACAAAGATTCAGGATCATTTATCGGTAAGTTAAGGATTTTTTGCCCAACCCTGTTCATAAAATTATCTGCTTGGGAGCGTGATTTTTTGGGGAAATCTAGTTTGGTGAATGTAGTAAATAAGGGTTTAAATAGTAGTGATTTGGAGCCTTCGTTCTTAGGGGGCTCAACATCTGAGTCTATCAGAGATACTTTGGCCCCTCAAGCTCCTTCTATTGTTAACCCTTCGCCAAAATTTTCACAGCCTTTTCTCGACCCAGACAACTCTTTCTTGCCTCAACAATAGTATGAAATTGCCCCAAGTATGGGCGTTGTCATAGATGCCTTGATCCTGTAGCTTAGAGATTCGAATAACCCTATTCCTATTCCTATCTATCGGGGACAGGAGCTTCAATATAATTTACCCTCCAGTG
The DNA here is from genome assembly GCA_010110895.2 of Picea sitchensis. Classification (NCBI taxonomy): domain Eukaryota; kingdom Viridiplantae; phylum Streptophyta; class Pinopsida; order Pinales; family Pinaceae; genus Picea; species Picea sitchensis. The sequence continues at coordinate 23,727 of SNQJ01S0056212.1, forward strand.
TTCTGAAATGCTCTTCTAGTGGTAAGGGAGATCCAAAGGGGAAATCCCTAGCCTGGTCTAGGGGCATGGGGTTGGAACTTTCTCGCATTAAGACCCAAAGTGTGCACAAGAAAGTTGGATAGACTACTATTGTTGAATAGGTATTGGATTCCACTCACAATTTAGGGGCGCTTAGAGGCATGAAAGCCCTTGCAAGGGATAAATCATGATCCTCTTGTCCCTAAATATCAGAGGAGTTGGAGGCCCCCTAAAACTGCCTTTGCTTTAAAGAATTTTGAGTACTTCTAAGCCGGACATAATTTTCCTTTAGGAGACCTTAGTGAATGAGGAGAAGGCCAGACTCTTTTTACTTCTCTTTTCCCTACCTAGATGATAGCGGTGGTCAGCTTAATGGGGAATTCGAGAGGTTTTTTGGCTTCTTGGAATCCCATTGTCTTTGAATTACAGTCTTACCTTTGTGTTGGCGGTATTTTGTTAACAGGTGTTTACTTACCAGATAAAAGCAGGATTTCCTTCCTAAATGCTTATGGACCTTGTTCTGGTGGAAGACAGTTCTGGGACTTGGTGGATTCAAAAGGTTTTTTAGCTCGGGATGATCTCATTTTTGCTGGAGATTTAAATTTTACAACTAGTATTGATGAAGTTTAGGGTGATGGTGCTTTACCCGATCCCTTGGCAGGATTTTTTGGAACTCTCTTTGGAAAAAATAGTTTGGTGGATGTTCAACCAGCAGAGCTAGTGCCTACCTGGCGTAATGGCAGGATTGGGACTCATGGTATTCATAAAAGTATAAACAAATTTTATATTTCGAAAGCGCTCTTGGTTGATTCGGCTAGGTACAGATCCTGGGTTTTCCACCCTTTCTTCTTGGACCATGCATCGGTATTTTTCCAGTTGGATCATTGTGACTACTCAGTTGCATACCCTTTCAAGTTTAATCCCGATGTTTTGAGTAAGACTATATTTGGGGAGCTAGTTCAGGCGGAATGGAGTTATGTCCAGGGTTGTGGTGTCATTGGTGCCCAAAGAATACTTTCCCAGAAATTACGTCGTTAAATCCATCGAAGAACAGATAACTATTCTTACAAAGCTAAGTTGGGAAGCGGTTTTAAGCTCTGAAGGGGGAGGTCGTCTGAAATATTTGGAATTGGAAAGAAATAAGATGATGATGGAGGAAGAGGCTCGATGGAGGTTAAAGAGAAGAGCAATTTGGATCTAGTGTGGAGATAGAAACACTAAGTACTTTCACCATTTTTCTAGTTACAGGCACAATAAAAAAAAATTGTGGGAGATCAAAGACGACCAAAGGCATATTCATCAAGGGAAGGAAGCTATAAAGGAAGAAGCCAAACGTTACCTTAGATCCTTCTATCAAGAATCGACTGAGAACATGATTGTGGATTAGGTTGAAACTGTAAGAATGTACCTCTGAGGTTTGTATCATATGAAGAGTTACTATCTCTTGAAAAGCCTGTTACTGAGAATGAATTTTTAGAGGTACTAAAAGGCTTTCCCAAAGATAAAATCTTGGGACCTGACGGGTGGAATGTGGAATTCTTCATTTAGTTTTTTGACTTGGTTGCTAAAGATTTGATGGAAGTTGTCGAAGAATCGTGCATTAATGGAGAGGTGATTAGGCCTCTGAAATCGACCTTCATTTCCCTCATTTCTAAGGTAAATGGCCCAGAAAACTTTGGGGATTTTCGTCTAATTGCATTATGCAATCTTTGTTATAAAGTGATCTCTAATACTATAGCTAAGAGACTGAGACCGATCCTTTCTCAATCATTATCCGAGGAACAGTTTGGTTTTTTGAAAGGTAGGCAAATCATTGATGTGATTGGGATTTCTCAGGAGTGCATCCATAGCATTAAAGAAAAAAAAACTTCAAGCATTAATTCTCAAAATTGATCTAAGGAAAGCATACAATTGCATAATTTGGGATTTTTTGAGGCTGGTCTTACTACAATGTGGCTTTGGGTTGCCCACAACAAACTGGATAATGGGATGTATTTCGTCGGCTTCTTTCGCGATTCTCGTCAATGGAGAGTCTTCGTATTTTTTTAGCAGTGGCAGGGGGCTCAAACAGGGATGTCCATTACCATCACTTCTCTTCATACTTATTATGGAGGACTTGAGTTTGGATTTAAAGCGCAACCAAGAGAATGGGATTTTGTCTGGTATTAAAGTTTCTCGTTTAATCAAAATCCTCCATCTATTGTTCATAGATGACATTCTCCTCATGACCTTTGGTACTTTTGCAGAATGGAAAGAGATCAACAGGATTTTAAAGATTTTTTGTAATGCTTCGGGTATCCGGATCAATCCTCATAAACTTCCTTTCTTCATCATGGCATTAACCTTTCGATGTTGGATTCTCTGAAATCTGTCTTTCCTTTCAACTTCTAAGACCTATCTTAGGGTTTTTGTTATCTCGGGTTATTTTTAAAAGTCGACAGATACAAAGCGAATGATTCACTCTAGCTAGTAGAAAAATATGAAAAGAGGATCAGTCACCGGTGCTCAAGGTGGTTGTCATTAGAGGGGCACCTAGTATTGATCAAAGCAGTTCTTGAGAGTCAACCTGTCTATTGGTTGACCTTGGCAAGCCTACTTTCTTCGATCCAAATTAAAATTTGCCAAATTATCTTCAACTTTCTGTGGTCGGGATGCCGGAATAAGAAGAGCATTCACCTCTACAATTGGCAGCTAATTGTTAGGGAAAAGCACCTTGGGGGATGGGGACTGTGAAACTTGACCGGTTTTAGCAGAGCTTTGGCAGCTCACAGTCTTTGGAGGGCTCTTATGAAGGATGGTTTATGGCAATGAGTGTTAAAGGAAAATTACTTTCCTTATGTTTCATTTCATCATTGGCTTCGCACCATGGATATTTATAAGGAACGAGGTTCTCAGACCTGGACATACCTCCTTAAATCTATTCATCTTCTTTTGCATTGGATTGTGTGGAGTCTTGGGGATGGAAATTCCACTGTGATTGGTAAATACCACATCTTGGGCAAGGGGGGCATGGCTTTACTTTCGGAAGAATTGGTTGCTGCTATCAATAGGAAAGGGTTATATTTCTTATATCAGGCTCAGAAGGAAGCTCAAGTGGGGAGAATATTATAGAATTGGCATTCTACTGCTAATTTAGAATTGACAGGTCACTTAAAATATGAATGGAGTATCTTCCATTCATCCTCAATGGAGTTTTCTTGCAAACAAAATCGAATACCCTTAAATGGTCAGGGGGTAATTCGACAGGTTTGATTACTGTCAAGAACGTCTACTTGGCATCTGAAAACTTGAAATGGAATTTTAATTTTGGCGGTTGGCGAAAGGCAATGTGGGTTTGGAATGTTCNGTCTTGGGAGATCCTCCAGCGTAGAGGATTCAGTGGACCGAGTATGTGTCTTATGCAAGCTAAATGTAGAAACCACTCAGCACCTTTTCATTGACTACGCCTTCACTGTGGATGTTTGGAGGAAGATCAAACTGGTCATTAATTATGCTAGCAGTTGGGTTGGAACTAATATTAGTGATTGTTTCAAGTGCTGGAAAGTTTTTAATTTTAAAGCACAGTCGTTACCAGCTCTGATATGTTGGAATATTTAGAGCGAAGGGAACCGGGTTATTTTTTAAGATAAAGAACCTGTGGTTCTGAAGGTGCCCATCTATCTCTTTTGTCTTGGAGAGAACACACACATGCGCTGAAAGCACATGCTTGGAGAGAAAGAATCACACAGGCAGATATGGGAGATGTTGTTGGATGGCTCAATGGAGTGGTTGTCTCTTCAGGATTAAACAGTGGAGCGAGAGGAGTAATAAGAATTAGTGAGAATTGTAGTTATAAATGGTTTCTAAATTGCAGCTCGAGCTCTAATACCATAGCAGAACTACTTGGTGCTTGGGCATTGCTCACATTGGCTACTAGGTTGTCTTTACAGATGATTCATATCATGGGCGACTCCAAGATCATTATAGAATGGCTGGGAGGAAAAGGTAGACTTCAGTTTATCTCTTTGGATTGTTGGAAGGACAAAATCATTGTTTTATTAACCTCCTTCCAAAATATATCCTTTGATCATGTTTACAGAGAGGAAGATCAAGTTGCGGACAGTCTTTCAAAGTTGGCACTCATCAAAGATCCAGGAAAGCTCACCTATTTTCACTGCATCAATGAGCACAAGGGGCCACAGATGTTCCTAGATCTTTACTATTACTTCTGGTGTTTCTTGTTTGCTAACTAGGTTCTTTTCTAGGCTAATTTGCATGCTTTTGGGGCACTTTGTTTTTCTTTTAAGAGGGAGTGCTCGACTTTAGAGACTTTCCTGGTTGATGTTTGCTCAATATATTTTCCTTGTCGAAGATACTTGACCTATGGAATGGGGTCTTTGTGTTTTTGGAGTGGAAAGTTCTTGTTGGATGGTTTGTGTAACCCCAGTTTGTAATGGCTTTTTGCATACGACCAGTTTGTATTCCTATTTAAATATAAAGTGAAATGTTTTGAAGAAAAAAATTCATTAGTGTTTTATTGTTTGTTTGATTCAAATAAAAGAGAATCCAGATCATCCATCCAATATGAAGATCATCCTTCCAATATAATTTTTGGAATGTTGAAAATGAAAAAATAAAGCATTTTGACCAAAGAATCAAAAGAAAAGTAGGTTTTGTGGCCAAAAAATAAGATAATATTTATTTTATTTTTATTTTTAATATTATCATGAAAATTAAAAAGGAGAAAGAAAATAAATAAATAAATCATATAATAAACAAAATTTAATAATTTTTCTACTTTTGAATTTATTTTGGCTATATATTCATTAATTTTGGTTGTGATTTGATTTATTTTAATCATCCAAAAAGTAGAACATTTAATCTATTTTTATAAAAAAATTACAAAAGTTTTATTAAGTATTCTTACCTATGTTATAATAACCAACAAAATTGTTTTCCTAAATTATGTTATAATAACCAACAAAATTGTTTTCCTAAATTGCATTTACACTTTATTTTTTCCAATGAAGTGATGCATTGCATTTTAATTTTAAGATTTCATTTAAAATTCATAATTTATTTTGGATTTTTTTAATTATTGAATAAATTTTGTTGTTAATTGGAGTGGCAAGAAAGATTGTTATTTTCTATATTTAAATTTTATTTTTATTAATAATATGTTTAACAAAGATTTAAGTTTTTTAATATTTGATTTACTTTAATTATTATTTTTAAGAAAATTTAAGTTTTTTAAGATTTGATTTATTTTAATTATTATTTTAAAAAAAAATTCTAAAATATATGTTTTATAACTAAAAATTTTAATAAAATTTAATATATTTTTTATAGGAAAAAAAATCTCAGTTCTTCATTTTCAATTAGAAATTTAGATTTCAAGTTAATTTTATAAAATTATATGTTTTCAACCAGTATTTCATCTATATGTAAAAATATATATATATATATATATTTTTATAAAATATTAAACTATTTTCTTAAAATAATCTATTTTTAAATCTATTTTTTAAGAAAACTAACTTAGTTTTGTAAAAAAATATAAAAAATAATTGGTTCCAAAATGTTGATTCAAAATTTTTTATGTAATGGATATAGAAGAAAATTCTCATAATATACATAAAATTTTGACATAAACAATGGTATTACAAACACCACTTAAATCATTTGAGTAGCCAATGGCACCTAATTCATATCAAAGCAATATGTATGGATAACTATTACATTAATGTAAACATAATAAAGTAAGTTAAATAGTGAATAAATTCAAAAAAAAATGTATAAAATATTTTTTAAATCTAGTAAGAGTTTTGTTGAAAATTATTAGTTCTATTTAATTTATGTAATTTTAATCTTAAAAAGTTTTGATTCATTTAAAATAATAATAAAAAAAAAATTATAAATTCAATTTCTTAAATTTTAATTTATTATAAATACAAAATATGTTTTTAATAATAAATTGAATTGGTTAAATTTCAACTACAAAATATTTTCTTAATAATTATGTGAGTAAAAAACTATAATTAAATAATAAAGAACAAATGATTTCCAACTCATACACACTTTTTCCAAAAAAAAATTGATGTGTATTAAATTATTTTTTTTAATATCAATATTTTCTTAATAATTATGTGAGTGAAAAAATATAATAAATAATAAGGAACAAAATGATTTCCAACTCATACACACTTTTTCCAAAAAAAAATTGATGTGTATTAAATTATTTTTTTTATTATCAATTTGTTTTATTTTGTAGTTAAAGTAAATCAATAATTTAAACTTTATGTTTTTTGGATTTTAAAATATTATCATATAACACACGTTATCAAATTAATTTTTTTAATATTATTTTTTTAATTTAAATTTTATGTTTAGGATTTTAAAATATTATGGTATAAAAAAATTTAAAAGATAAATTTAAATTAATTATAATAAAATTTTGTAATTTATCATTAAATTAGAAAAAAAAATATTATATTAATTTATAATTTTTATTATATCTTCTAATTGAAAATGATGAAGATTAACATCTATGAAAAGTGTTTCAAGATCACCATAATTTTGTTGAGTTAAAAGATATAATATGGGTATATGATGAACATTCTAAGAGAATTATATATGTTTTAAAATTATAAGATAATTTAAAAGGTTAATTGGATCTAATTTGTATGGTTGAAATGAGTGTTATCCTCTCCACCCATAATCAATTCTCATAAAACATATGATCCTCAAGTAACTTTTTGAAATTAAAAACTATGTAGTCTAAAGGTTTTATGTTTTTTACTTTTTTTTGGCAACTTTTTCTGAAGATATTTGTGTAAAATCCTACCAAAAATTCATAAACATAGATTCAAAAATTAAATTTAAACAATGTAAAATTGAGATTTAACCAAAAATAAATTTTTCGAATTCATATGATAGTACTTAATTTTTTTTTCTCAAAATATATAATTAAAAAAACTAAACTAATTATATTAATTTATTATTTAAAAAAATAAATAAACTAATATATTAAATATTAACTGATCATATTTATTATCTTCATAATTATGATTATCTATTCTTTAAAATAATTGGTATTAAACATATTTTAAAAACATGATCATAAATGACACTTATATATCTTTCGTACCAATATGCTACTAAACCATAAGACAACTAGTTATATCAAATTATTATTTTTATTGTTGTATGTATTTCAAAACAAGTTCTCTTTCCATCCACATTA
>SNQJ01S0056212.1:52814-67696 GCA_010110895.2 Picea sitchensis
GGGGGTACACAATCCATTATAGACTGTTGATCTAGCAGTCTTGGAGCATGATGTAACCTGCACGAAATAAATGATGTTTTTTAATATTAAAAGTATAAAAACAAAAAATATAAAAGCCTAAACTAAGTTTTAAACTAATTCTTAACTTTATTAAATTGAAATGCATCTTTAAACTATACAATAAATATTTAAAAATAAACCTTTGTTTTATTAAAATAAAACTATTCTAAGAAGAAATTTTCAATGCATTTATTTGAATTTAAGCTAATTCATTTTTAGTTTGTATTGTTTTTTATGTTTTTATTTATTTATTGAAATACTAAAATGTCTTATTATTCCTAACTTATAAGTCATAAAATTTCCAAATTTATAAAATATGGACTATGTTACAACAGTATGAATTTGGAACGCAAGGTGGTGGGAGAGACTTGGTTCAAAATATTCCAGATTAAACATAATAATATTTGATACCTATGGATCCATAGCTCTAATGGATGACAACGAGGTTCTACGTTGACTGAGACAATTTTGTAGAGCTTCAAGCGTGACATAACACAAGGTGCATGTGCAAAATATTCAAATTTTTTGTAGTTTTGGGCATCATTGGCACTTGGATTAAAAATTGATTTTCGAATTATGCTCTTGGGCGAGCACAACACTGAGTCGGAAATAGGCTTCTCTATTTGAAGAGGGCCTGAAATTGGAGGATTAGTGGTGTTGGAGAGCTTGTCAATAGCACCATCATTGGCATTTTTTTATGGGATAGTATCATACGTCTTGGCCCTAGTCATTAGAATAATCATCTTATTACACATAAATACATGGGTGTTTGAGGAAGCATCGACATGGTGAGGATGACCTATGTTTCCCCCTTGTGTAGGGGCGGGATTTTGGGCAACCATTTGTTGTTGTTGAGGTAGGAAGGGATCGGTTAACACTGTGGGTTGGGAGGTTCCCTTTAAGAATTTAGTGACTTCCTCATCATGAGGAAAGTATTTCCTGTAATGGTTAATGCACAAATTAGGAAGGGAAACTTCACCTTCCTTTTTTGTTGGAGTTACTTCACACACACCTAGGATTTATTTTTTAGAAGTTTTTTCCTTGTTTATTAGTCATAATTAGTCATTACCCAGTCTCCTATATTTTAGGGGAGAATATTCCACCTAGAGAATATTCTCTTTCAGTTGACACTTCAGTTTGACTAGTTGAGTTGAGTTTAGATGTTGCATTGGTTTTGTCACCATGCATCATTGGGATCATCACCATCTAATGTGCACTTTCCTTGGTATCATCACCATATTGGCGCATTACCCTTGATTCCCTAATCTACTCCTCACTACTCTATGTTCAGTCAGTTAATTGAAGACTAACTGACTAGTTAACTCGGCTAGGTGGCAATTCACTCTCGTAACTGCCTGAGAGACTAGACTAGGTGGAAGTTTACTCCCGTAACTGTTGGTGTGTGTCCAGATCACTCTATACCACCACTATGGTGCATTCATTCTCCTCCAGTGTGCACGCATTGAGTTATACAGAGTATATCATGTGTAAATTATTCATTATTCATAACGGTTAATGAGAATTCTTCTATTATTTTCTCTCCTTCTTCTTATTTCTCAAATTCTCTCTGCAAATGTGTGTATTATTGTTTAGCTAGATATATTTTGTACAGTTTCAACACATTTACATGGTATCGGAGCTGATGGACTACTAAGCAAAAGCTACACCAAAAAAATTTGCAGGTACAAAAGATTGAAGACAGCAGAAAGATGGATTTCCAAAAAGAATTCATTCTTACACCTTACAACTACTTTTCATGGAAGGAGAAAATAGCCATACATATATGAACTGTAGGATTGTACAGGTTAACATTGAATACATATACAGAACCGACATCATCCATAGAAAAATCCAAGTATTTAAATCGCATGGATGAGGCACTCGGAACAATTTGTGGTCTTATTTCTCTTGATCTCCTTTTTCACATATCTTCCTGTAAGACTCCCAATGAAGCATGGACCACCTTGGAAGGGCTCTTTGTAAAATGGTATGAGATGAGGGGACACATGCTAGAGGTGGAGTTTCTCACATTGGATCCAAAAATCTTCGACAATATCCAATATTTCTTTACAAAATTCAAGTATTTACTGTCGCAACTCAAAGCTTGTGGGGTTGATAAATTGGAGGAGAAACAAATGGTTCTCACCATTCTCTACAATATTGGTCATGAATTCTCTATATTCATATCCGCAATCCATTCTATCAGATTCGCCTCTAGAGCCACCTGGAAGATGCCTTCTCTTGAGGACTTTATCAAATCTCTGACACAAGAGAAAACTAAGCTCATCAACATGGGAACAATTAAAGGCCCAAGGGATCATGCACTCATTGTGCAAGATGGCAGCCACAAATATCAAAAATATAAAGATAAATATAAATGGAAAGCTCATGTACATCCAAAGAAGGAAGGGTACACAAAACCCTTCACCAGTGCCTCTGGATCCAAAGGGGAAAAGGGGAGAAATGCACGTACTGACCCAAAGGATTCCATTCAGAATCTGCATGCATGAAAAAACAGATAGATCTGATGTCTCAAATACTTCAGAAAAACAACCTTAGAGATCGCATCCCCGAGGGTGCAAAGAATAAGAAGCTAGAAGATATGAATTCCAAGAAGGGCAATTCTAGCCATGCCTTGATTTCCATCAACTCCTCTCTTGATGCTTGGATCATAGATTTAGGAGCATCACATCACATGGCTTCCTCAAAATAAGTATATTCTTCTTTGGATGCATGTAAAGGTCCTCCTATTCTAATGGGGGACATCTCTTCTTTCGAAGTCACGGGCAAAGGAAGGATTGAACTCACCAACGAAAACTTCGAGAATGTGTTGCACGTTCCCAAAAATTTTGTCAACCTTCTCTCTGTGTATCAGATGATGAATTCTGGCACCAGAAATAAATTCATATTCACACCAAATTCCATGGGCATCTACGACATGCAAACCAAACCAACTCCAAGGTTGCTACCAGTGAGGTAAATCATCAGTCTAGATTGTATACTTTTTTCTGAATTCATTGAACCTGATTTTTCTTTACTGCTTAATCATGTTGATGAAAGTAGTAGGATATGGCACGGAAGGTTTGGACATTTGAATTTCATATACATGGAACATATTAGCAAGAAAATATTGGTTGATGGTCTACCAGACATCCATTTCTCCAAGGGAGTGTGTGAGGGTTGTGTTCTCGGAAAACACCCTCAAGAGAAATTCGACAAAGGAAAGTCTCAGAGAGCTTCTGTGCCTTTAGATATGATCCACAATGACCTTATGGGTCCTTTTCTGCATCCATCGATAATAAAATCAAGGTTTGTTCTCATTTTTGTTGATGATTTCTCACGTTTTACATGGATATACTTTCTCAGGAAAAAATCTGAGGTCTTTCAACACCTCAAAGATTTCAAAGCCCTGGTTGAGACACAATCTAGAAAGAAGATCAAAGCCCTCCGAACTGATAATGGGAAAGAATATTTAAATCATAAGATCCATAATATTTTCCATGAGGCAGGGAATCAGTTGCAGCACACATTTCCCTATACTTTGCTGCAAAACAGAGTTGTTGAGCGAAAAAATAGATCTCTAAAGGAGATGGCATCTTCCATGTTGCATGAAAACTCACTACCACAGAGACTATGGGTTGAAGCACTTAATTGTGCAACATACATCTAAAACAGATCTCCCCATAGATCTATCAAAGATAAGACCCCCTACGAGGCTTGGAGCGGCCTCAAACTGGAAGTGACCCACTTTCACATTTTTGGTTCACGTGCATGGGCTCAGATTCCCTCTGAAAAGAGGAAGGCATTTGATCCATAGAGAACTGAGTGTATTTTTGTTGGATACCTCGACGGTGTGAAGGGATGTAGGCTTATATATCTTTCCTCGGACCGGCTCATCATTGAGCGTAGTGTCCAATTCGAGGAAAGTGTCTCGCATGTACCTCAACAGCCGCATGCAGACACCTCCGTTCTTGAACCTGTCTGAGATGATGAGCATGCACATGCCAACACTTATTCATATGAGAGTTATGTTTCATAGGACTCGGATGATTCAGATTCAGAGTCAGTACAGTCAGATGTAGATTCAGAGCATCCAGATGCAGTTACAGAGCCAGAGAAAAGGCCCAAGTGGGAATAGACTACTCTTCAAGATGCAGGGGATCTCATTGGTGATCCAGTCGATACTAGGAGGACTCGATATGATTTTGAGGAGCCTCCTATTGCACTCATTTCCACTAAACCATTTCCCTCGAGGCATATTTTCTTGGTTCATTCTTCAGATCCAAAGTCTTATCGAGAGGTTGCTAGAAATCCCTTTTGGGAATCCTCCATGCAGGAGGAGTACAACTCCCTCCTCGAGAACCAGACTTGGGATCTGATTCCCCTTTCTTATGGGAGGAATCTTTTCATATGCAGATGTGTCTACAGGACCAAGAGCATAGTGGATGGACAAATTAGAAGATACAAATCTAGGCTTGTTGTCAAAGGCTTTCAGCAAGTTCATGGTATTGACTATGATGAGACCTTCGCTCCAGTAGTGAAGATGGACTCCATACGATTGGCTCTTACCATTGTGGCAACCAAAGGATGGGAATTCCATCATATGGACGTGAAGAATGAATTTCTTCATGGTGATCTCTCTGAGGATATCTACATGGAGTAACTCCAAGGATTTATGCAGGACTCATCTTTGGTCTGTCGATTGAATAAGTCCCTTTATTTCCTCAAGAAGGCTCTAAGGGCATGGTATGCCAAGATGGATTCCTACATATTTTCACAGAACTTTGTACATTGTAAATCAAACCTGAATGTCTACATTCTCAGGACGGCTAATTCACTTCTACTCTTATTTTTGTACGTTGATGATTTGTTGATCACTGGTTTCTCAAATTCAGCGATTGTTGCAGTCAAGAGGATTCTACATGACAGGTTTATGATGATGTGAATGGGTCTGCTACACTTCTTCCTTAGACTTGAGATTAGTCAGGATCCATCAGGCATCAAACTATCCCAGGCCAAGTATGCACGAGATCTCCTTGAGATATTTCACATGACGGACTGCAAGTATGCTCCGAATCTTTTCCTGTCAGGAGTCAAACTTGAAGATGGTGAGGAGACTCCACTGGTTGACAACACACTGTACATACAGCTAGTGGGGAGCTTTTTGTATCTCACACACTCTAGAGCAGAACTCTCCTATGCAGTTGGTGCATTTTCCAGGTTCATGCAGGAGCCGCATGAGCTACACTAGAAGGTTGAAAAGCATATCCTTCGATACGGATAGGGCACCATCACCTTTGGGATTCATTATGCAGCATACTCTACATTATATCTCATCAGGTTTACTGATTTTGACTGGGTTGGCGATATAAATGATCGCAAGTCCACATCTGGTTACTCACTCAATCTTGGTTCTGGGCCTATCTATTGGTCGAGCAAGAAGCAAGCTTCCATTGCTCTATCTTCAGCTGAGGCGGAGTAAAGAGGGCTAGTTAACATAACCATTTAGGTTATGTGGCTACAACATTTTCCCACTTAGTTGGCAATTCAGTTTCATCAACCAATCGTCATCTGGTGTGACAACCAGAGCACTTTGAAGTTCTGCAAAGATCTATTTCAGAGGCAGCGGATGAAGCACATCGAGATCCACATGCACTACATCCAGGACTTAGTACATGAGGGAATCATCGACCTACAGTTCTGTCCTTCAGCAAAGCAGAAAGCAGACATCTTCACTAATACCTTCACTGAGCAGAAGTTCCATTCTCTGTGAAGTCGTCTTGGAGTGAAGGACAGAGTTTCCTAGCAACTGTAGTTATTCTTTTCACATACATTGTACCTTGAGGTGGGGGGTTTCCCATGAGGTTTTCCCTCTTTTCTCACTTCATTTCAGTGTATCTTTTGTATTTGGGTACCTAACATGGCCTTGTTGTTGGGACCCATTCTTTATTTTCACCATAGTGATGTTCAGGGGGGTGTTGGAGTTACTTCACACACACCTAGGATTTTGTTTTCCTAAGGTTTTCCCTTTTTTATTAGTCATAAATAGTCATTATCTAGTCTCCTATATTTTAGGGGATAATATTCCACCTTGAGAATATTCTCTTTCAGTTGACACTTCAGTTTGACTATTTGAGTTGAGTTTAGATGTTGCACTGGTTTAGTCACCATGCAACAATGGGATCGTCACCAGATAATGCGCACTTGCCTTGGGATCATCACCAGACTGGCACATTAACCTTGATTCCCTGATCTACTCCTCACTACTCTATGTTGAGTGAGTTAACTGAAGATTAGTTAACTCAGCTAGGTGGAAGTTCACTCCCGTAACTGCCTGGGAGACTAGACTAGGTGGCAGTTCACTCCCATAACTGTTGGTGTGTGTCCAGATCACTCTATACCACTACTATGGTGCATTGGTTCTCCTCCAGTGCACACTCATTGAGTTATACAGAGTATATCATGTGTAAATTATTCATTATTCATAACGGTTAATGATAATTCTTCTATTCTTTTTGCTCCTTCTTCTTCTTTCTCAAATTCTCTCTGCAAATGTGTGTATTATTGTTTATATAGATCTATTATGTGCAGGTTCAACACATTTACATTTTTGGATTGGTATCAACAGTTGTTTGAGGTTTGGTACTCTCCTGGTGGTTAGAAGAGTTTTTGGATTTACCNTACCTACAAGTTGTTGAGATAAAGTGGATTGAACCGCATACACCTCAGAGGTTTGTTCAGGAGAGGAGGTAGATTTGGTATTGGTATCAGTCTATGACGAGGCTCGGGTGGAGACTAGATGAACTTGTTACCCAATAAATTGGGTTGTAGACTATATTTTTATGGAACCTACCATGCCATCAGCATGGGCTTCCAGGGCTGGTATCGAAGGATTGTTTGACGGGAAAGGAGCATGAGGAATCAGATCATAAAGTGTGCCTAATTGGGAATATACCAAGTCCAAATATTGAGCACGATTGATTGCTTGCTCCTCAATGACAACACCTCCCATGGCAACATCTCTAGATATGGGTGGTAAAAGTGACTTAGTGAATCAATCTGTCAGGATTTGGTTGAACATTGCAACTTTAATCAACTGTCACCATCGTCTCGATTCATGTATATGATCAGATATATGAGTGGAGGTGGATTGCCTAAGCGAGGTTAAAAGATCAATATCGTTCTCATATCGGATTGGCAGTTGGAAATGATTCAAAAGCTCCATAGAAATGGAATTAAAGTCACCAAAGGATTTTCACGACAACTCGATATACCATTTTTCCACGGAGCCCATGAGATTTACATGAAAAAGTCTTAGAAAAATGGAATCATTCGTCAAGGAGTTGGAAGAACACCAAATATGGACGGCCATTACATGATTTTTAGGATATTCTCCAGCATTCCCATTGAACTTTGGGATATCAAAACGTAGTTTGGCAAGGATCAGTGGCCAGAATGGGGCATGTAGTATCAGGTCATTAGTCAAACGTGACAAATATGGTAGATCTAAAGTAGCCAAAAAGGGAAGTTTTTAGTTGGTTTGAAAATACTAGTACTATTGATGTGGCATAGGGGTACCAGTAGGGCTATATATTGGTTATGATGACATTGTAAAAGCTGATGGTCCACCCATATATTGTTGTTGAGAGGGATGAGGAGTAGGGAACATGTGGTTCATGTGTTGAGTGGGAAAATCTCCTTGCGGAGGAATGCTCGTCAGATTAGGTTGACCCCATGGAGTTTTTGCAAGTCCTATATATGGTAGTTCAATATAAAGGCATGTAGGGCCTATCAAAATGGTCTTCCCCCAAGCTTGAAGTTGGTTTCCAGTAATGGATTTCCTCAAAACTAGTTGTTTCCCTGCAACTAGTTATTTCCCCCCAACTGGTTGTTGCCCCTAGTTGGTTTTTGACCCCAAGTTGGTTGTTTCCCCCATGTTGAATATTACGCTTCAACTGAGGGTTTCCCCTCAGTTGGAATTTTCCCCTCAATGGGAGGTTTGAAATAACTTCCCATTTAAACAGTTTGTGTAGGATGAACAGCTTGTGTAGAATGAACAGGTTGTGTAGGATGAAATATTGTGGGGTTGTCATCATGTTACCTACNGGGGCGGGGGGGGGAAGATACTTGTCGCAAGGGCCGAGGCAGTAGCACTGTTGGTCACCTGATTAGAACATCCAAGTAAAGAGCTATGTGTATACATATGTGCATCTAGAGAGGCAGGAACAAAACTTGTGTTCGCAGGTTATTGTGTATACATATGTGCAGTTAGAGAGGCAGGAACAAAGTAGAAGTGCCAGTAGTAGTGATCTGTGCCAAAGCATCTATATCAAGGTCAATTGGGGGTATCACCACTCCATCTGTATAGTTAGGTGGTGTTGTATCCATGCCAAAATATCACCTACCGAACGTATTGGGTGGAATCGGTAAGAAGAAAAAGAATTAATAAACCTCATTGAAGGAAGTTTGACAACTAGTGGGTTATAAGGACCAATAAAAGGGGAATTTGTGGGAGGGATAGAGCCTTCCTCGATAATTTCAACAACCCCTTCAAGATGGTCACTTAAAGGAGCTACACTCCCAGATTTAGAAGCAATTTCTTCATTAATAGTTCCTTCGTTGGAAGGTTTGTGTGGAAGCTCGTGCTCTTCAGGTTCCAACCCTTGCATTCTCTGAGATCTTCGGAGACCATGGTCGGCCACTGTGAAAGTATAATAGAAATAATGATCCCTAAGGCCAATTTTGAATGTCAACAGAACACACCCTTAAGAAATATAAAGGTAATCAACCAAGCAAACAGTAGGTGAACACTGAAAGGATCTTCTGAAGATGGGAGATCAAGCCGCTAATGAAGATATGAGAAATAGTTATGATATTCTTCACACAACAATCCCCCAAGGTGGAAGTAAGAGCATGCGGTCTAATACCCTCCTAGTTCGCTGAATATGAGAATGAAGATATCTCACAGGTACCACAAGGAACCTTCTTTTCATAAGGAACCCCCCTTGCAGTCACCTGTGTGGAATCCTAGGAGAGGTTACTATGTTTACCAATTCAAAACAAATGGTCAAGGGAGTACAGTTGGCAGTCAAGACTAGAAAATGGGCCTGGAAATACCAGACGTAAATTCTCAACCCAAAAACTAAGAAGAAGTGGTGTCACCCCGAGGACTTTCCACTCTTCAAAGCCCCAAACTTGCAATAGTCCCACTAGGAGAAAAGAGGAGGGGAAATCTCAACTGATATCTTCGCTTGACCTCGTCTTTGACTCCTATGTGAGAGTATATTCCACTACTAATGTTAATTGCTACTACTCTATTTTTCTCTCTCTAATATTCTACAGTCTCATTTAGTATCCTTGGATAGTTTACTCACTTAACCCTAATCTAAAATCCCTATCCTTATACTATTGTTGGTGTGTTATAAAACAAAATATGTCTAATTGATTTTAATAATCACGTTGGTTCATTTTTTATGGTTGTTCCTTACTCAAAAGGGTGTACGAAGATGCAACTAATGATGTGATGACTCGATTCCAAAACCATACAGAAAGAATGAGATGCAAATATTTGTTTCAATGCATTCTATCTGAGGAAAGGTGAAGAGATATTTTTCTTCTTAATGTAAATAAACACCCAATAGAATGCAACTTTCACTAAAATTCCAAACTATCAAATTGATGTCCTTGAAATCCCAAAACAAAAGACAAGCTCTAAAATATGTACCAAAACACTCCACCTATGAAAGTAGGATGAAAAACTTTTGTTTTCTTCTTTTCAAATTGCATGAAAACTCAAAATAGACTCTTCTTTTTATTTCACTTTCAATCCAAATGAAAGGACTCAATGACACTTGCAAAGAACCCAAAATAAGATGAAGCAAACAATCAATCAATAATTAAAAGAATCCAAACAAGGATACCTTCAACACTTGTTCAAACAAGAATCCAAAATGCAAAGTAATGAAAATCACTTGATGGAACCTCAAAATTCAAGTAGCGAAGGTAAAATGAAAAGTTTCAACAAGTACAAAAGAGCTCAGAAGTTTTCTCAAGAGGAGAAGAATGAGAGACTCAAAAAATAGAACTTAATGCAACATAAAGAACCAAAAAATCAAAGAAAAGGATCCCAAAACAATCAAGTAAAACACTTAGAAGGTTTTGGAATCAAAGAGATAGAAGTTTGAAAACCTCTAGCTGATGAGGACCAAACTACTGATATCAAAGATTGATCCAAAGGATCAAGTTAGCATAAGGAATTCACAAACACTTCACAATTTGAAAGAATTGCAAACTCAAAAGAGGCAATAAAAGATGTGATAATCACAAAACTTTACTTAATAAAAGCTATAATCAAGCATGGAGGATTCTAATGTAAAGGTTTGAGACAAAGCATTGACAGACACAAAGAAAAACAAGCTCTAAGTTTACTCAGAACAAGGACTAATGGTCCTGAAACTATGCAGACATGGTGATGAAAGGGGATTATCGCTCCCTAAGACATTGTGGGGGAGTGATGATCAGGGTATTATCACTCTGTAATCCCTTATGGGGGAGGGATGAGGTCCTGGAAGTGGTGAAAAAACACAAATGTTTCCCATATCTGAGAAAATTCCAGTTGTTTGACTCAGTGAAATTCCCAATGACAATGAGGAAAGGGGACAAATCAAAGAAGAAGCATGAAAATCCAAAAGAACAAGTAAACAGCAAGACTCAAAAGGCTATAAAAAACCAAGGAAAGACTAATGAAATATCATCCCCGGTGGAGTCACCAATTTTCTATTGTGCTAAAGTTCCCCCTGTGGACAAGTGAAACCCCCCTTAGATCAAGACCCTTCTTTGATCCAATACATAAGGAAACAAATGGTGTACTACTTTCCCCCTAGATATATTTCAACAATTAGAATGAGAAGAGAGGGACGATTGACTTACCTTTTTACATCATTTGTTCCCGTTGCTCCAGCCTTGGATCTTGATGTCCAAGCTCCTAGGTGCAAGAAAAGTCCTGCAATGAACAAAGTGAAACCTCATTCTTCCACACTATATTTTTAATCAAAAACATATCTATATTTGATGAATTAGACAACAATAGACATCTATATATTAAACATATAGGCATGAGAGGAATAGGAAAAGTTATGTATTAATGGATAGAAAATAATAGTGAAGCACTTGCAATCTTGATCTCGATGTTGCAGCAGCTACTCCAAGCTCTCCTTTCCAACCCTTTGGATCTCACACAATCATAATTATGATGCTCTCAATTCTCCTCCCTTTCACTCAAGCATGGCCTTCAATATATAGGTATTAAGGAATCACAACCATAGGATAGTTTTGAGGAGAGGTTGTGGTCAAATGAGGATTTGGCTCAACCAACAATATTGAACTTGCCTTGAATAGGATATAGATCAAACCAATCCCTTAACCAACTAAAAACCTTCGGAAACAACCTCAAAAAAAAAGGCATGATGGTTGCAACTACTTCATCTGCCCCCATAACTATGCACAGTGTGATGAACAAGGGATTATCACTCCCTAAGACACTCTTGAGGAGTGATGATCAGGGTTTTATCCCTTTGTGTATATGGGTAGGGGGGAGATGAAGCTCAATCAAGGCCAAAATATCAAGGAAAAATATGGTATTTCAACCTCCAACTGATAGGTTTCTTCTTCATCATGTCTACATATTATGACATACATCTTCTCATGGTGACGAAATTGTGACACTTGGGTGTATAACACTTGTGACACCTACGACACTTAAATGCAACATTTAGTAGTGCGACACTTAGGTGTGTAACACTAATAGTGCTTCCCTGCATCTTATACATAGTTCCAATATGAACTCCCTTCAGCAACACCATTGCTCCTCAAACCATCCAGTAGGTTTCTTTCCCAAACACTGTTTTTACCTCTACATCGTCCATTTTTCTTATAGAAATCAATTTTTCAAGAAATCCTGGAATGTGAAAAACACCAGGGAGTGTTCTAATCCTTCCATCCATGAGCCTCAACTTGAATTTTCCTCTTCCTATTATTTTGGATATCGAATCATCACCTAGGAAAACATCACCTCCAACATACCTTTCATATTCACAAAACCACTCCCTATGAGGAGTCATATGAAAGGATGCACCTTAGCCAATCTTACATGCCTCATGATCTACATGTGTGATTGAAGAAGCCAAGTACACATTTCCTCCTTCTTTTGTGGAGGTTTTTTCTTCTGTAGAAGGGGCATCATCATGTCCCTTCACTCTATCAAAACTTTTGGATATACGTTTCTTCTTGTATTGCCCTTCTTTTCCACATCTCCAACATACGTTTGCGAATTTTCTGGGAGATTTAGATCTTCCCTTAGATTTAGATCTCCCATTTGAGGACTTAGATCTATTTATTTCCTAGGAGTGTCCTCTTGCAAATAAGGCATTGGTGCTTTGTCCTTCCATGTTCTTTTTCCTCATCTCCTCTGACAAAAAATATGATACCACATCATCGAAACTTAAAGTAGTTGTATTACTACCTATGGCCACAACTAGACTATCCCACGAGTCTAGTAAAGAGCATAATCAATCGATACACTTATCTTCATCATAATTATTAATATCAATATATAATAACTAACTTACCACTATATTGAAGGTGTTCAAATGCTATGTCACCGAGTCTCCATGTTTCATCCTCAAGTTATATAGATTATTTTGCAGGAACAATTTGTTTACCATGGACTTAGAATGATACAAAGTCCCCAACTTATTCCATAGAGCCTAGGTCGTAGCTTCCCCTGACACATTCAGTAATACTGAATCTAAGAGACACAACCAGATTGTGCTCTTCTCCTTTCGATCCAAATTTTCCCAATCATATGTTGGTGTTCATGTAGGTGCAGTACATGTATCCACAACAATCCATTGATCTTTTTCCACCAAAAGATATTCCATATGTAGCTTCCACAGCTCAAAACGTTTCCCATTAAATTTCTCGATCTCTATTTTCGAACTTCTCACCATTTATTTCCACCTGAAGGATCAATAACGCAGATCTCCCATTGTAACAAGGCTTATCACAGACTCGAGCCAAAACCTTAGCACAAAGGCATCCCCTAAATCCAATAACCTCACTCTGATACCAAATGTAGATTTTAACCTTGTACAATAAATTACCGCAAATGAATTCTTAATAAAAACAGAAAAAATACAATAGCACACACACACACACATTACACAAAGATTTTCACTATGGAAACTCAAACAGAGAAAACCAACAACCAGTTTAGAGCCGCACCTCTAATCTTCTATTCATCATGTATTCATTGTTTACAATACAATACATATATAGGATCTTGCGGCATCCAAAACCCATTATCCAATTACCTGTATTAGTAAACAATCATAATTCCTTAACCGGAATTAGAAAACCATCGATGAAAAACCATGTGTCAAAAAACCACTAAAAATGGACATAAAATACTCCAAAATTTTTTTGGGAGAGTTGTCGTTGAACCCTTGTATAGGGGGGCTCACACCCCTCTACGAACCCTCGAACAGGGGTGCTATGCCCCCTTGTACTGAGTCCCCAAGCAGGGGAGGGGGCTAGTGCCCCTTCTTGGAACCTCCTCGCATGCTCAACGCAACACATACTCTAGTTCTAGTCATGCAAAGAATATAACACATACACAACAATCTACCCTTTATTAAATCATGATCTCATATTGGGTATATATGAAGGTTTGGTGTTTATGAATTATACTAAAATTGATGTAAATACATAGTGTGATAAAATGGTAATGTTATTGCAAATTTTTCACTGCCTATAAGTCTATAACTGTGTTTTTTAAGATCATATAAACAAACTTCTTATCCCACTCATTCCAATCCATTGTGTATTGTACATTGTTTTCCGTTAATGATGATTATGTTATCTTTTAATCTTTAAGGTTTTAATCTTTAAGGATCTTATTGACCATCTCTTTTTGGATGAATAGATCGTCCTATACAAAAATTGAACTTCAAGTTTAATTTGTTTTGTGCATTCAATCCGTTTTATTATTTTCACTTGATGTTTTGGGAAGGATATGATAGTATGTGGGCCAATTTTAATTATTTTCACTTGATGTTTTGGGGAGGATATGTGGGCCAATTACACATTGCAGTACACTAACATCACTATTCTCAATGTTCAATTAAGCTTCTTGAGAATTTCATATGATAAAATGTTAATTCAAAATTTGGTTCTTTGTGACACTTACTAAATTGGAATTCGTTACTAATCACTACCATGGTCCCACTCAATATAAAATTTCAATTATCACTTGCATGTTGTACACTAAGCATATATAATTTGCACATAATGCATCAAAAGGAAAGTGAAACTTCTTGCAATAAATGTAGTGAACATAGTATTACTCATCTCACGATATTTTGCATTTTACATATATTATAAGACTTTCAAGACTCCTAACAACTATAATTGATTTTAACTAGTTATATTTTTAATATATATATTATTTTTTATTAAATCTATTTCCGAAGAATGAATTCATAGTTCTCTATAAATCCTCCATTTTTACTACTATTTACTACCCACTGTATCAAGCCACTATTTACTACCCAAACAAGCCACGGTGGGTATGACTAGCTTTGAAACATAACTACAATGTAGTTAGTTAATATAAATCCTTGTTTATTAGTCCCTGCCGGAAGGCCAAGGGCAGGGACTATAGCGATGAGTTCATCGCTGACTTTCAATTAGTTGAAGGTTGACTTCGAAATTTTTCTAAAAATGCTAATGTTTAACATAGGAAATTTATATACGTAATTTTTTTA